>JWHW01050622.1:119740-158412 GCA_000931545.1 Papilio glaucus | reverse complement strand
AATTAAATATATTATATTAAAAAATATTCGACTTTTTGTTCCTCCCATACAAAACGCCAATTTCATATGTAAGGACCTAATATTAAACTGTTTGCTCGTTTGCTACCTTCCTCCATAAAAAAGCTGTTCTGTTTAAAACACATCATCTGATGTTCGGGTTATACATAATATAAATATTTAATCATCCTTATAGCCTAATTTGATAAGTTCTGATATGTACGATAAAGTATGACGCATTGTAAAAAAAACTGTCGCTGATACTTTTTTAAAGTCCCATAAATATAAATTCCGCGAACTCTATTGTGCTCGAAGACTCATAAATTATTTAAGCGACCAGTATCGGATATCGACAAGTTTGGCGAGATTTCGCAAACTGATAGAGCATTTACAAACGTTTGGCCGGCATCCATAATTAGGGAGGTGTAGTTTTGCGATTTATTATCGAATATCGAGCACTACGGTCGTTGCAGCGACTACAAGATATTGTTACGAGTACGTTGCCGCTGTTTGCGTTGACACGAATAGAAAACCGATATCGAATATAACTTTTAATGTTATCTAGAAGTAGTTAGGTAACATTTTTAATAATAGGTTAGAAATAAGTAAGTAGTTATAAACATTCGCATTAATCAAAAGAACTCCAGATGCGTTGTTATTCTTCATGTAATAAAGAAAGGGGTTTAAAAAATTGGGTAAAACTATTCTGCGATTGTTTATGTGCTCCTGGTACTTTTTCGGTTCAACCGAGCCAGTCGTATGGCTGAGGTATTGCTGTATGGCTCCATCAATGTAGCTCTTGTAACCGTATTGTAACCGATTCTCAGATAGATATAGGCTTTCCAACCGAACAATAATAATGCTAGTTGACTACTGTTTGATCTCAGAAGTAAGCGCCGTTGTACTACCTACGCAGCCTCCTGCGAGTGGGACGAACCATTAGCAAATTTGATAAATAGATTATTTATGGCTCGTTAAGTAAACTATTGAGTAATTATTTAGAAGGCTGGATACGTTCTAAAAAAGTCTACATAAAGTTATAAGTTATGAATATATTTATTTTTTATGGAAGAAGTTGGCAAATGAGCAAGCGGTTCACCTGAAGTAACCAATAACCATAGGCCTCCGCACCTAGGAAATCAGATGTCTATCCCCTACCTTTTATGGAAAAGGGAGGGGATAGACAGGAAAAAGGATATTTCCTTCTTCTACTCATCCCTCCCTCGTCTTATCCTCTACCTCGTTCAATCCTCTTCCCCTTCTCATCCTATCCCTTGTAGGAAATGATGGGAAGGGGAACAGGACTAACCCCGGGTCTCACTCATCAGACGCAATGTAGAAGTATAAAATACTACTACTTCACGCCTGTCTTCCGTGAGGTCGTGGTTTTTCACCGCTCGAGCCGGCCCATTCGTGCAACAGATGATATTGTTGCGGGCTCTATAACTAGTTGTTCCTGAAAGCGATGTAGTGTTAAAGATCATTTTTTTTAAATTAAACAAGACTTACCTACGTTATTAAAACTAGAAAAATAAAAGGCTTCTTAAGGCATCCTCGTATATTAGTATTTCCTTAGCTGATGCCGACTCCAAAAATTTAAGATTTAAGAAATGATTCTTATGTTTAATTGCGCAAAATTATTTTTTATATTTTAGTGAATTTGTTGTTTTTGAATACATTTTATTGAAGTAGGTTTTGTTTTTGTTTATTTCTCGATTTATAGTGCATCTAAAGTTTGTTAACTGATTTTGTTTGTCAGGATATGGGTAGACCTACTAAACGCGCTGCTCACATGAGACAGCGTCGTTTTAATGAGACAAACGAAGATAGGACGGAACGCCTATATCAAATTAAAAAATCTACTTCCAGGGCCAAAAAATCGATAATCGATTTCCTGAGCGAATTATAATTTAATAAAAATTCTTGTTATGATCTAATGGATTCATAGTAAATCAACTAGAAATTCGCTTGTTTATGCAATAGTAACGTCATTTTATGTAGAAAATATCAAATAATATTAGTATTACCAATAATGACAATAAAAAAATCTCTAAAACTACTAAACCAAAAAGAATCTAGTAACTGCTTGATTGGCAACATTTTTTTACCCACAAGCAAATAGATTACGGAAACTACATATTACGTTTATTTATCTTTCCGGTACTTTTACTTGAGCAAAAATAATGCCATCTTTTTAGGATACATGAATACCACGATTAGTTAACATTAATTATGATGTTGAAAAGCAAATTGTTGATATGAATTAGTTATCTAAATTGAGATGTTATTTGCAATATATTTGAAAAAATGAGGGGTATTCAATGACGCACGCCAAGTACGTTAAGTTTTTTTTCTGAAAGGTTTAATTTGCAACATTTTTTTTTCGATTAGTTAAAAGTCATAACGATTACTTGTTTTTTATTTCAAATATTTTTGTAAAGTGCAAATTTTAAATTATTTTTTTTAAGGCTTGTGAACCTGGACTTTTTTTTTATTACAGTGAAACATAATAAACACATTTGACATAAATAAACATTGCTGCGAAATTGAGGTCAACGTTTGTCTAATAAATTCATTTGTAAAATATAAAATCCTGGTCCAATTCTGAGAGTCGTTTAATATGTATCAGATGCAGATTTCACTTGATTTAACATATTACAAACATCAACACACGTCCACGCGAGTCACGGCTACGGAAAATATACGAGCGAGGAGACGTTTAAATCAGTAGCGGACTTCATGAAATAAACATTCGGCGATGAAACAAATATCCGAACGCATTTTTATTTATTGTTATAGCAATATCCTTATCGGTTTTATTCGGAATACGGTTCTCTTTTACTGTCATGTTTATTTTTGAACGTGCCTTTTTATAATATTAGGGTGATAAGCAAAAAGAATTAAAATCGGATGGTACAGTAGCCGGCCATTATCAAAATTGCAGCCCATTGGAACTTTGACGGTCACGCTTTTTAAGATATTCTTACATTATTATGAATAATGATTATTTTTAATCTTAGCTTACACTATTATCTATCTTATCTACTATTAATTGGGCAATTTTTATTATTATATTATATTTTTTAAAATTAATATTATTATCTCTTAATTGGGTAATGCACTTAAAACTCCTGTAATGTTAGGCCTGGAGATCACGTAAGTAAGTTTAAATATAAGTGCGCTGTGGGGAATTTCTTTCTTCCCAGGTGCACACGTGGTAGCTCAATCAATGTTTACTTTATACGCAGTATCGTAAGTTTATTCGTGTGGTTATACGTGTTATGGTTCTTAATTCATGTACAGCTTTTTCTACGGCTGTGAACCAAACGTGTATACATCCGCGAGTATGGTGGTTGCTTATATTTTGAAAGAATAATAACGTTATATTAACACGTTTTTGTTAGTTTCACTGGTGTAAAAATAACGGACTCTAGAGGTTGCCATTTCCCCAGTTCCAAAGCTCAGATTAGATTTTAACTTTGCATAGTCATCAAGTATCCATGACAATACATTTTTCATAACTTAGTTCAGAGCAGTATCATCATTATCATCATTTAAAGTTTAAAGTGTTGTAACTGGTTACAAATAGTAATACCAAACGAGCGAGTTGTGTTTTTTGGTTTTTAATTTATTTTATATGTCTGCCGCATTTACGTAGTCGTAGAAAAAGTCGAAGAAGTATATATAATATGAACACTTAGCACTAAGTCTAAGGTTATTCTGTTTACCAGTAAAAAAATATTAGACTTGATTTCTAAATACCGCATGGACTGTCGCCAGCATTGTTAATTTAAGAGCATGGGACATGGTTATCAATTTGGTTCTGTTAAAAGACGATAAGCTCCACTGAATACTAATCAACAATAAAGCGAAACCAATCACTGAGTAATTAAGACTTACAGGAATACTTTACATGGGGTTCCTTAAACTATTTTAATTGATATTTTTGATACGACTTAACACCAATATTTATTGAGGCTTTAGGTGACATTTGACTAGCCTTAGCTGCAATTCCAACTACGTATGCATATGTGATTGATTTTCCAATCCAGTGTGAGTGCTATAAATATATGGGGTAACAGTGTACGCATCAAATCAAATCTTCAAATTTTGACGTTTCCAGTTATCGTACTACACTTGCCAATCAATGATAGCAAACTCCCAGACAACGAAAGCGATTTTTATACTTCATGAGTTACGTGGCCTACAGCGCTCTTCGGCCTTTTTCAACGCTTCAATTTTATGGGTTCTATATAACGTGAACTATTAAATGGTTTTACGGTGGCCTTCGACTTGGGTAGCCCTCGATCTGTCATCTTATTTGTACAAGAATCGTAAATCATACTTAACCCTTCAATTCATTACGTCAAACCCCATTCCACGACAAATGACAAATTAGACGATTGAAATGTATGCGCATTGCTAAAGATGGCGCTATACCTAAGTAACGATTATCTTTTGTTACTCTCGCTCTCGCTCGATGAGCTGTAACGGTCAGTGGCGCCACTCTGTTGCTTCTCGGAAATAAACAAGTTAACAGATCTGCGCGTATTATTTAAATGGACGTATCAACGATATACCCTCTGATTAGGAAAGCCACAATAATTAGCACCAGGTGATTATACTATTCGTATTGTCACTTAGTGATGTAAACAAATAATCCTATTATTGGAAATAACGCAAGTTGTGTGCTATTTTCTCACGCGTGTTCAACCATTCTTATATAAAACAAGACACTGACGTATTGGTAATCTTGTAACTGTTACAAACGAAATGAACAAACGTTACATACAACCTTCACGGTCAATTTGTTGTTTGAATAGGTCAATTAACGCTCCGCATATTTCACGGGGGGTAGAGGAGAAGATAGAGGCGTATGTAGTTGTGCAATTATGCTTACGCTTGTGTGAAATAAGTAATGGAACGAATGTAGACGAAACGTTTCAATGCTCTGGTAATAGAATTATGGACAAAATCTGTGTATACTATTTTAATATATATGTTACGCAGACGGGTACACATATAATTGACCAGCACGTACAGAACTCACAAACAAACAACAATATTTTTACATGTAGTTGTAGATAGACATACATACACATATGTACATTAAATTTATATTCTTTATGATGGGTGGCATTGGTCTCTTAACGTCAGGTGAGATGTTTCTACGTTTACCTTGTCTTAACATAAAAAAATATATCAACTCCAAACATCCCATTATACTCCTTAACGACTTGACCAATCATCACACACATATCAACAGTAATACACAAAATAACATGGGGTATCTTCTATCCCGAAAAAAATGTATCTATGGGATAAGAAAATAAAACCTTATAAAGGTTGCCATGGCATGTCCGTGTGACACTACAAAAACACCTTTTTGACAAAATATGCCAAATAATAACCAATTACAACTTTTTGACCTATAATTCCAAGTTATTTTACGCGAAATTAATTAAGTTACAAAAAATCCAGCAAGGAAGATAACAATTAAGCGCAAAGCCGCGGGCAACAGCTAGTTAATTTTGGTAACTAAAATACGAAGTTAATGTGCAATTATCCAAAATAGTAAAGTCCTTTCCTATCAACATCGTTAATTAGCGAATGCAATATGGTTTTTGTTCTCGCGAAGAAAGTTTATTTGCGTGCAAGTTTCCATGTTTGATGTGAGCGAGGTCAAGTTGTTTTTGACTCATCTGTTCCGAACTTATATGGGAAGGACGGCCGACAATACCTTTGAGAGTTTGGGAGTGCCCATAATTTTATTTATAGTGAAGTTGCTTACGAATTATAAGTGTAGTTGGATTCCGTTTTTTCGCTAAAGTTAATTTACGAGAATAAGATAGGCAATAAATGCCAAATGTAAGTTAACGTTATTTTTAACCGACTTCAAAAAAAAAAGAGGTTGTCAATTCGCATGTATTTTTGTAATGTTTGTTTCCTCAGAACCTTTATGAATCAATCGATACATACATATTATTTATACATCCACATTGTATAGTTAATCTACTGTAAGAACTAACTTTAAAGCACAAAATATGTATCGTATGTTTGTGTACAAAGTTAGTTATATTGACCTAGCGACATCTGTTGACGGCAACGAACAACAAATTCATTATAATAGTGAAGTTCAATAGAAGTTCCATTATTGTACAGTACAATAACTAAGTTAGTGTTAAATGGTCGACATAACCAAGCATGGCAACCAAAAACAACTTTTTGTAATTTCCCTATAACTCCACGTTATTATACGCGAAATCAAGGTAGACAAATTTCCAGTGAGAAAGATAAGAAATTAATGGGTGCGAAGCCGTGGGCAACAACTAGTTTCAAAATAAATCTAGAGATATTAAATGCAGTCATTCACGATTTTTGACTATAAAGGATTGTTTAAAAAAAATTGAAAAGCATACTAGTTAAATGCATTCGAATAAAAGTTATCTAAAGTGGTCCTTTTTCGAGATGAAACTTATTTTATGGTATTTCCAAGCCAATTCTCAACTTTCTACGATCTCCTATCCTTCAAGTCCTTCAAGAAGAGAGCGTAAGAGAGCGTCATTCTTTAAAGGCCGACAACGCAATTGCAGTTCCCCTGGTGTTGCAGATGTTCATGCATTGATCAGTGCAATATTTCGTAACTTAACTCACAATTCGTACACTTTATGTTGACCGATACTTTCTTCATTGAACCAGGATCTAGTTTACACGAATTTGTTTTAAATTCTTACTACAAGTTCGTGCTTTGTTTTTCAAATACATGTTTAGCAGTACTTTGTACTATGAGGTAATTCTATTATAGTTGCTTACCATCTCTGTTTATTTTCGTTATATTATGTAATTATTTTATACATACAGTATATTGCCAGTGCTGTTGTACATTTAATTCATTTAAAAAAGTTAAAAAATGCAACTACTAACTTGTGCATTTACCCATAAGGGAATCACGAGTTATTTGAGTTATGAAGATAGGCTTACTAACTCGTTTGAAACTGTTTTAATGTTTCTAGGACTTGTGCCATTAGACTTTATGACACGTGTTGGTTAATCATTTGCAATTATACAGTCATATTTATCATATACTAGCCATTCCTCTCGACACAAATGTCGCCCACATTCGTTATAATTATTTCGAATGTACTCTATACAATAATTTATATACGTATGTACGTTATGTTCATGAACTTTTAAATTAAATTTAAATCAAATTTGTGTTGGTTTGTAATAAACTATGTAAACGTTGTAAGTTTGATTTTTGGCTCTGTGGCATACAAAACTGTAGTGGCCCACGCTGACAGCCTGACAGCTGTTACTGTCAAATTCAGGCGCGGACGTGCCACCGCGGTGCTTATTACTTACTGTTTGTAACAAAAAGTTGTTTGTTTATAAACAAACACACTTAACATATCTGGCTGCATTACTATTTTAAATTATTATAATTATGTTAAAATTTTAAATATATAATTTTATTAGAACTTCAAGTGTCAAGATAATACATTATAATAGGTAATAATGGTGTTAAATATGTTTCGCTAACATAAATATAACAACTTCAAATTATTTTTTTAAATAGATTGTAGTTTTGATAATTGACAAGTCACCTCTTTTTAAATCTTAAATGATGTAAATAGGAACAAAAACGGAAACGAGAGAGTACTAATTTCAAAAAGACAGAACAAGAAGGGTGAGTATATTTTATAGCAGTTACACTACCAAATCCAATTTTTAGTCATAATACATTAGATTGAACACTGTAAAAGGGCATTGATTATATTATTGAGGTCATAGGAGTGAAAGCGCAGGAACCTTCTTTGGAAGCAGGATCAGTGGGCGGCGACCCGATGTGTCGACAGCGGCGCGTCAGGAAAATATACTGCCCAGATAACCAAATAAATACATGACCAATTGTAGTTTATTGTGTCTCAACGATGTGCTAAATACTGAATATGTTAACTAAAGATTTATGGTTCTTCAATCTTAAACTTAACCTGTATTAGTTTTAAATTAAAGTGTATTAGTTTTTCTTTTAAAATAATAATTAAATCATGGTGTTTGATACACTTCTCTTGTCCCAATATCTAATGCAGTGTCTCAAGACGTAAGTCTATGACCAGTGCGTTGCCAGTGTTGTCTTAAGGTACTGAGACGTGGCCTCTCACTGCGAGCACTATTAGACGGGTCTACTCAAGGTACTAGCTCAAAGCTACTACTTAAAAGGCAATGGAGAGGGCAACGCTCGGAGTCTCTCTGTGAGATCGCATCAGAAATTATGTGATCTACAGCAGAACCGTGTAACCAACATTGCCCGAAGACTTGCTAAAGTTAAGTGGCAATGGGCCGTACATGTTGCTCGCAGAACTGATGACCGATGAGGCCGTAAGATCATGGACGTACAGGTGGACAAAGCTTAGGTAGGCCTGCCACAAGATGGACCGATGATCTGGTCAAAGTGCGGGAGTTCACTGGATGAGGGTGGCAGGTCACCGCTATATCAATGGGGGCGGCCTACGCACAGCAATGCACGACTATCCACTGAAAAGAAAGAAGAAGAAAGAAAGATAGACGTATTCGATTTATGTTTAATAACAGACGTACTGTTTCCATTGTGTTATCGTGTGCTTATTGTCTTGGGTGTCTTGTGAAGATCCTTGATTTTAAACCAGAATATCGATCGCCTCATAGTATATCAATATGTGTAATTGTGAAAACAATAATTTAAACGAGAAATTCATATATGTCAATACAATAGCGCGCTCGGGGCAACTCCTTTGCGACGGACGTAAAAATAGAGAAAGACGTATGTATACGTGCCTTAAGCAAACAAGTACGTCAATAGCAATTCCTTACGCTGTAGATAGATAAACAATAAGACAATATATGTTACTTCCGATAATAATACTGTAGCCTTGGCGTGTTTACGGTCCATAAGGCATTGTGTTTGCTCACATGTATTACAATATTTTTTAGGTTTCGAACGTCGGAAGAATGAGTTTCTTAACAGATTTATCACATATTCGTGCAACAATGCATTCCGTTTAGTGAATACTTGCACGAAGATTACGTTTACCTGTACATTTAATAATAACGCAAGGGCATTGCTTGATGGTAGCTTCTAAGTTCAGTTAATTTTATATACATAACAAAATTCTTGGGTATAGCATGCAGTGAATACTAGACGGAACTTGAAAATTGTTTAACATTTATTTTTATTTATTTATCATTCAACATCTTCCACACGGTGTAATAGTTATATGTTATTGTAAGCAATTTACGGCATTTATTTTATAAATTATGAAGTAAAAGAATGTGATATTCTAAGATTTTGTCGTGTCTAAGTAATTCGATTTGCAATGCAGCTGAATTTATTAATTAAGCTTGATTCACCTAACACTACAAATAATTAATTAATTTAAATTACAAATTTATACAAATAATTATTTTAATTTATTCTTAAAACAATAGAGGACGATTTTTATGGTACGCAATATATTGTTTATTGTCAAACATTTGTCTCGGTGACGGGCAAAGCTTATTTTATGTGAACTTCTTTATATTATAACTTGAAGAGACAAGGAAGATTTGTTAAAACCACGGACGAACAATCGGGTTCCGACTCGTCACATCTAGACCAGTGTAATGTCATTTAATAATTTTAGTCATTGCAGAAGTTTCCACTAGCTCCATCTCTCTTTTTAATTGATTGATCGAAATTCAAATCATGTTATCTTTATTGTTTTCACTAAGCAATTATTCTATATATTTTCAGGTGTCCAGTAATGCTTTGACATGCCGAGTACGGCGGTTTTGCGCGACGTCGCTTCAGCGTCGCCCACCGACCCCAAGACGTACGAGGATGCATTGGCAACTGTAAGTATTACATACAAGAGTTACACGAATTACTTTTTAGATAATAGATTTGATATAGTGACCAATAAGTGAGAACGGCAGAAAGTTGCCGGGTGCGTTGCTCGTATAGTATGAAAGGTATTGGGTACCTGCCTCCAGCAGTGAAGTGATACAGGCTGATGATGATGATGATCGCCGATACCCATCAATATTCTCAACTATCAAGGTTACTGATGCGTTGCCAGAGGTTTTTAAGGGGTGTGTATGAGAAAGAAAAGGAAAGGGTGGAAAAGGGATGAGGCCTGACCTCACATCTCAGACGAAACAAAAGTACCCCAACTTCATCCTGTATTCTGTGAGGTTGCTTTTCGCTTTACGACGTACCAAGTTCCTTCGTAAGCGACTGGGGCAGTAAAGGGTCGTAAGTACGCCGACTTCACAGATTTCGATTTATAAATGGAAAGGACTGGAGATGTTTCTGTTCGTTACGTTAAGTATTCTTTACAAATCTGTGCTAAATAATAAAAGAGCCCGTAAAATATGTAATATAAAAATAAATTAAAAGCTAATGCGATAACACAGTCGGCCACAACTGGTTTTATTTAATTATCTTAATAGACGTTAATAAGTGGGACAATAGGATTTTAATTGTGTTGAAGTAATAAACATGACATTCTGGTAATTTAGTTAATTACAATGTAACTTTATTTTTCACGTAATTTATCAAACGATTAGATTCTTTAATTTAGACTTCTAGGTCTGAGATCCAGTTAAGTGATAATGTTACAAGATTATAAATATCTTGTGCATAATTTAAGTTATGAACTGAAAGAAATATCGATAAAAATTATCAATTGTTAGACGGTGGCTACCTACAAATCTTAAATATAATGGCCACCTTCGGGCTACGATTCAACATAATTCGAAAAACACATTGCATCGTTACGTTTTATAGGAGACTTCTTCTCTTCGCTCCTCTTCAGCCGCCCGAATGGACTTGCCAAAGAGTTACCGCGACTTCTCAAAATACTTTCGGACTTTCGATGATGAATAAGGTATCCGGAAGCTCAATGCTCATCATTTCTCCTTCTACACGACGTCTGTCAACGATTCTTATTTTCGTAGTTTGCTTGCTTAACGTTTGTTTATGGATAGTGTTGGTTACTTGTTAGACAAAGTATTTGCTCGTTTACCTTTTTATATAATATATAGGAGAAAGTGGCAAGCGGTTCAACCGATATTAAGTGACTGCGCTCTGTAGATGCGTTGCCTACCTTGGATGGACAGATGAAGGGATATACCCCTTCATCTGTCCATATACCCCTTCATCTAACAGTGGTAGAGCTCGCAACAACAACGTCTGTTGCCCGAATGGGCCGGCTCGATCGGTGAAATACCACGACCTCACAGAAAACAGGCGTGAAGTAGAAGCACTCTGCGTTTCGTCTGATGAGTGAGGTGCCGGAGGCCTAATTTCAGTCCTCTTCCCTTTCCCACCCTTTCATCATAAGGATAGGATGGGAACGGGAAGAGGATTGGACGGGGAGGGGGTTAACGGGGAAAAGGAAATATCCTTATCCCGTCTATTCCCTCTTCTGTCCGTTAAAGGTAGGCAACGCATCTGCAATACATTTGCTTGTTGCGGATGTCTATGGGTAGCGCTCACATAACTTCAGGTGATCCGCTTGCTCGTTTGCCAGCTTCTTCCATAAAAAAAATCTGTCCAGGAAATAGGACCACCTTCTCCTGTGCATCCCTTCCCCCGTCAAACATTTTCTAACGTTTTCAAACGTTTTCTGAGGTCGTGGCATTTCACAGGTCGAGCTGTCTCGTTTGTGCAACACGATGTTATTGTGACGTGTTCTATCAATATTACCCTCATTTTCATTAAAAGAAATTTGACTTTAATATGCCCCCCAGGATCTGATCAAGGATATTTTGATCTCTAGTTGGGTCAAACAATCGCAAGCAGCGTAGCCTGCCGCCACGACAACCATATTAGCTAAGCAAAATTTTACGCGATACGCGCGACGTTTCAGTGCAGTATCACGTATCGGCGACTTACCGACTGTATCGCGGTGTTGTGTGAATGGAAAATGTCCATTATAAGGCAAACGGACGTATACAGTACAATACACCTGCATACAATAGCTCCGTAGTTTAGTTTAGTGCAGTTCCCAGCATCTGACGTGCGGCCTCCTCTCGCGTGGTTTGTTAACAATTAACGAACGTTGAATTAGCGTTATTTCTTTTATTTTATAACGGTATTTTCTTGTGACGGTGTTTAATGTTATACTCAGTGATATTATATATACTTCGTGTAGTGTAATTAGTGACGTGTTAAGTGTTATTTTCGATAGAATATTTAGTGTTTTCAAAACGCTGTAGGCCCGTTGATAGTTTATTTGTTTGTTTCATAGTAATTTAATGATCTAAACTAAGATCGATTGCGTGCGCAATGGTTCGTCGGTCCCAGCCTTGGCTTCTGCTTTATTTACTAGTTATATTTGTTTTCACTGTTTGTTTACACGTGTAAATAATTACTTATGTAACACAATGAGTTGCTTTTTACTTTAAGAAATATATGCCATCGAATGATTTCGCGTACTCGGATGCAAAGTAATAGATTGGCAAGAGTTTAGTTAGTGAACTAAAGTTTTGTTGTTTAGTTTTAATTGGTTTGGGCTAAAAAATACTACTTTCTTTCTGGTTTATGGTATAAATATTTGGGTAATTTTTTTATGAGTGTTGTATTATATACAAGTTGCTGACAAATTATTGTTGAATGTTAAAATGTTAATTAGCAATATTTTCGAGTTACTTTACTATCTGAACATAAAGCGGATTAAAATACTATTAAGTTAATACGAAAAATGTCAGTGGCATTTTATTGTGTAAACATTTCATATAACAGGACATTAACAGTTGACAACGCGCATATATTTTATACGATAACTTGTTAGTTATGACTATGATTAAATAAAAGCACGAATCATGATATAGGTAACAATTACTGCTCGGCATTCAACAAGATTGTTATGATACCAAATGTAACCAATTACGCAAGTTTTAGTAAGCAATTTGTGAAGGTGTAACTTTTTTAGCCCCGTTACGTGATATTTGGTAGTTGATAATTTTATAGGTTCGCGTGAACAACACGCTCAACACGTCAGCAACATGCTTATTTGAATTTCAGTATCGCGAACTTTTTCATTTTTTTCTTCTAATAATTTTTGATTTGAGATCGGTAGGTTAACATTCTTGACAACCATCCCACAAAAGAAAATATAAATACCAATAGATGGCGCACATAAATTAATTACTATATACATTATCAAAATTCGCGTTTTGACGGATAAGACACCTTATACAAATTTAAAAATAAAAACTGTATCTAAATACAAAATTTCATACAAATCGTTAGAACTGTATCCGGTATAGCTGAAATACAATATTTGCTCGACTTATTAGATTAGAGTCCTAAAATACTATTTTTATTTACTTAAATATTAAGTGGAAATTCCAACATGTCTACACTAATAGAAAATAAGCATTTCTAATAAAATTTGAATATTGTGTGTAGCAATCTTACGTTTCAAGACTCTTTGTACGACAAAGAAATCAATTATTCTCTGTAATAGAAAAGTTAGCAAACATTGTATATCGATGTTTACACAAAGACGAAATAAATTTCGATATTTATTATGACACGAATTGTAGCTCGGCAGCGTGTTACAATGACTTTATTTCATACTTATCCTAGTAATATGGATACAACATATATTTATTTTTAAAGGGTACATTTTACTATACAACCGATATTATCATCATTATCTCCCTGCCCTTTTCCCACTCGTATGGGGTCGGCACATTATGATTGTAGTCCAAGCTGTATAGGTTTTGGCTATAGTTTTTACGGCCGGCCTACGGCTTAGCTCTTGTTTTATCAGTGTGTTCAGCAAATCCTTTCGCCGTTACTATTCACTACGTAACTCTGATTGACATTCGTCTATTCTGTGATAATAATCCAGCGATAATTTCCATTTCTGTAGAACTAGCACCCTTTTCCGTCTTCATGGAATTCCGTCAGCATCTCTCCGGTGTCGTAATACATCTTGTTGATTTCGGAATAATCGAATTCAGGAGGATAAGGCCACATGCGGTAGACATTGAACCATTTACATCACCTTGCGAACTATTTTCTCGTTAGTTGCATAGTTCAGTCAATAAATAAGCGATTTGATAATGCACACTACCTTTAGAAGCCTCCTGGTATTCTGTATTTTATAAATTTTTTTGATTACAAAAAAATTTATTTACAAAATAACAATACTAATAATATATCCTATGAAATAAATAAATCCTATGAAATAAATAAATTCAAAATAATTTAATGAACCAATATTAATAATTCATAAATATAATAAATCTACTTTATATTATCCAGCAATAATCTGGCTTTATTGTTTTATTATTGCGCAGTGTAGGAATTCACTTGAAGCTAGTATTTGATAAAATACTTTACCTTGACCTATAACAACAACCATCTTTGTAGATCTAGTCTGGCGTGGTTGTACTAAGTCAAGAAATGCAGATGTAAAATCATTGTAAAAAATATGAAATTGTGTTATTCTAATTTTAATATATCTTCCCACTTATGTTAAAAATATATCTCAATATCAACATAGCATACTATCAAGAGTACATTGGCTACGTAGTTGTAAAAGCAAATGCGGTTAACAAGCATCACATAAAAAAGGCATTAAAACATGGCTTGTGTGAGATAATTCATGCGGGCGATACATTGCGTAATCGTTTGTACTCAGTGACAATTTAAGAATAGCCCGCTCACCTTGCGCCGGTCCGTGGGAGCGCCTTTTTGAGTAAATTCCACGCTGCCACGACTACCGCATTTCTATTAAACTGAATTAAAACGCGTTGCTTGTTTTAAGTTACCTTAACGCCTTTATAACCAGTGAGATTAAAATTCCATTTGTTACTTTAGAGGTAATTAGGAGGAGAGGTAGGGTGTCGCAGAAATATCATACGTCATGCGATAAACAAGAACAGCTTATAATTTATATCAATATTAATATAAATTATATTTAGTGGATAAGTTTTTCGTAGGTATTCATAATGTCATAATTTAATATTTATTACAAATTTATAACTAGAAAAAACGTCATATCCATTTAAATATATTGCGTCGCGTCGCGTCTCTAACTTCAAGGACATACGAATTATTATTTTTATGTTTATAATAATATAATAATTTATTTTCAAAGTTATTAATTGTTTATAACTTTGCAAATAAATTAATAAATTGATTTTCTTGGTTCCGATCCTTTTAATCAGATCGTCGTTTATAGAGATAATGTTTTCTGTTTCCGCTTTATAACAACTTTTGGATTAAATATTTATAATAAAACAAGTGTTTCTTCACAAATAAAAAATTTAAAACGGTAAATTGTTCATGCAAACATGCAGGTTAAGCAATACATATTAGATTCTAAGCCGAAGTCTAGAATTAAATCAAATCGAATCTTTATTTATTTATTAATTAATATTTTAAACATTTATAAAATACTAGCTGTTGCCCGCGACTTCACACGCATTCGTTTCTCAGTTTCCAGGTTGCTATTTTTTAAAATATGAAACATTACCACGGTAGCCGATATTGTTAATGTAGATTTTATGTACCTCGGGAACTGTGTTTATTTTCGGGATAAAAGGTGAATACCCTATGTCAATTTCAGTAACCCTGACAATATGTGTGCAGGAGTTCATGATGGTCGTTTGAGTCGTTAAGAAGTTGAAGCGTAACAAACAAACAAACTCATATTCGTATTTATAGTATTAGTTAGGATGTAACTTAATGCCCCTATAGAATGAATAAATTCCGGTAAGGGATTCTGAGAACATTACAGTATACTGTTTTTCTTTACATTGTATTAGTATTACGTTAACACAGACGCGTGTCGCCGCCACGTGAGTCTCTGTAGAGATACATAAATAGAATTGTATAGTTACACCCATATGTCTTGTTATTATAAATTCCTAATAACAAGTGAATACATAGTTTTAAACGTAAGTTATTTTTTGACTCAGAGATGTACACGGTATTTTGTCAAGTCAAGGTCAATGTCTGTCATAGGGCAATGCTTATAGCTTCTATGAGATCAAATCAGATATGATGCTACCTGTGACATGTACAAAAGAATCAACATAGCACGTAGAAAAATTTAAATTACAAGATCGTGTAGTACCTACCACAGTGTGTAACCATAAGTAAGACCATAGATAAGATGATTGGCCGACGAGGCCAAATGGTTCTACAATGGCGACCGTTATTTAGAACCACGCAATATACGAATGCTCCCCCTTAAGTACATTCTTCTTTCACGTTCTTCTACTATCACCAAAATTTCTTGCTTTCTACTCCTCCTTTGTGGACAAATATTATTATTTAGTCTTTATGCGACCCGTGTGTTCGTTCGGCTTCGTCTTAATTCTTAATGTAACTGTTAAATTTTGCAATAGCAAATTCATCAATGTCATTAATAATTTCTTGAACTTGTCCGACAATCAGATATATTACATTTCATTGCTATCAATATGACGTCTGTCAGTCAATCTCACTCGATACAGGTCCGTGTTTTGAAAGCTCCTACTGTTTGTGGTTTGAATCAGTGCAGTCACCTCGCATGTGAGATCGACACGCGGTGACTCATTTGCTGACAGGTGAAACTTTTTACTGCCACCACATATATATCTTATTGATGGTTATTCAAGTGGTCTTTTTACCACTATTTTAGGCCGTGGCTCAGTATGCCCGTAGTCTATACTGTATATCTAATATACAGTATGGACTACAGTTCTTACAGAGCCTATATGATGCCAAACTGTCTCTGGGCATATAATATATGAAATAATAGAAGATTAACTAACTAACTAAGCTTTAACTTGCTTTACAACAATAGTCGAATGGCGGATTTGAACCCAGGACTATGCTGGCTTGTTTAAAGTTATTAAAGAAGTTGACGGACCTTGAGTACGCCTGTACTGTAGTATCTTTGTTGCAAATACCTTACTTGACACTGCTACGGTGTCGACACATCATTTAATGTCTAATGCTATGATCCTGCATAGCAAAATATTGTCGAACCAATGATGAGTAATATACCCAAACGTACCTCATACCATGTAAACGTTCTGCTTGTCTCGTCTCTTTATTATAAAAAGGGTCTTTGTAGCCAGGAAAACCATGAACCGAAACAAATTGTGCTTAATCATAAAAGGAGCGTGTTTGGAATAATTAATTATAATTTATTAGACGATTATTGGTTACGTTGAATAAAGCGTGCCTCAATAATGGTCACGTAACTGCAATCTACTTAAGCATACAATATAATACGCAGTGCATTGTGCTGATGACGCCGACGCCCAGCCCTGATTCAATCGCCACACAAACAAGATGGCCGCCATTTGAAAAAAATTGTAGGACACTTTATTTGAAATTATAGAGTCAATGTTATAATGACATTGTATTTGATATGACAATTACCAGCGATAGTTATTCTGAAAAATCGACATTTTATTATCTTGGATAAATGTACGTTTTTCATTCTGTTTAAAGAACTAAAATGAGTTTCAACAGTTTCCGACTATTTTAAGGAAAATAGTTCAATATCCATACAAATCCTTGAAAATTGTCCCTTTGTCCCTAAAATGGTTATTAAAATAATTAAGAAATATTGTTTGTAGGTACTCGAAGCTTACGTAAATTACTTTTAGTCTTTCAACATTTTGTAAAGAAATCTTAATATTATAAAATTTAAGATTGTTTTGTTTGTTCGCTACGCTTTAATGCCTAAACGAATCAACCGATCATCACATAGGCCTTTTATATTGAAAAAAAAAACTGCCCAAAGGATAGAATAATATAACCTAATATCGGTCGCCGTGGTAAATATGAACGTTTTGCCAATTTAAATTTTTGGACATTTGTTACCTATAATTCAAAGCAGATGCGTTGCCTACCTTTACTGGACAGAGGAGGGCATAGACAGGAATAAGTCTAATCTCCCCGTCTAATCCTCTTCCCGTTCCCATCCTATCCTTATGAGGAAAGGTGGGAAGGGGAAGAGGACTGCAATTAGTTCTCCGGCACCTCACTCATCAGATGAAACGCAGAGTACTTCTACTTCACGCCTGTTTTAAGGTCGAGCCGGCCCATTCGTGCAACAGATGTTGTTGTTGTGGGCTCTACCACTGATAATAATACGCAAAATCAAATTACAAAATTTTCCACCTGGGAAGATACCAATAAGCGCAAAGCCGCGGGCAACAGTTAGTTTAAATATATCACGGCTTTATCCGTAAAAACTGTTCAACATAGAGCACGGACATAAATATTCTTTTGGCTTATCATAAATGCCTCGTTGACATAATTTTCTAGTCCGTTTGAAGTCGCATCAAGTAGACATTTGTTGCGACCTGCTTTTATGCGATAAAGAGATTGAGTGGAGATGTGCTTCAATATCATATAAGTTAAAATCGTTGACGCTTTTGATCCGGAAACGTAGGTAGAGGTTCGAAGCTCTTGATGGCATCCTTGCCATTTAGAAAGGTACAACCAAATCGTAATTTTTCCAGTTTTTATTTGTTAGGGTATTTATGGTGAACACTTTTGTCAGTATGCGATGTAAGAGGAATGCCGTATTTTCTTTGATTATATACTTGTATATAATCAAAGTATGTTTTATAATCACGTCGTGAACTGAGCTATGCGGTTTTCTCGATTATCAGATTACATGTATGAAGCAAGTTTGCTCACGCTTCGCTGATGGACGTTTATTAATCAATTAATTAGATTTTCACTTGTTCGCGTGATCATGTTACAGTTTTAGTTAGCGTGTTATTTTTTTTAAGTGAAACTTACTTCACTTTACTTTGTGATGTACAATAATTATTGCGAGTGAAAAAGAGTAAAAAATCTAAGATGTCATAAATATTTTTATGTTCCAAATATTTATCGTAATTCATCACACGTATAACAATACGTAAGTATTCCCTGCTTTTTATAACACAATTATGAAGATTAGAAAAAAATGCGCACGAGGGTAAACTAAAATCTGTTAGTTTTATTATGTCTCGTTTCTCTCCACCGGACACAAAAAAAAATCCTGCAAAGAAAACTGGCTTCATCATTCGGTCGACCTATTAACAACTTAGTAATATAAATGCGAATGTGAGTTTGTTTGTAACGCTTAAATCCTTAAATCACGTTAACTCCTTAACGACTCCACCGATCTTCAGGAAATTTTGCATACACATCCTACCTTTAATGTATCCTTAAAATTAAATTGTTTCCGATCTCTTCAAAAATAATTTTATTTATAGGAAAATACATAAAACCTTCATTTACAATATCGGTTGCCGTGATAATGTTTCATGTTTTAAAATTTTTTGACACATGTTACCCATTATTTGATGTTTAGTCATTATTATACGCGTAATCATCTGAAAAAAAAACCGAGTGGAAAAAAAGAAACGAATCTATGCGAAGCCACGGGCTTCACCTAGTTCTTAAAATAGTCTTCTTTATGCTTATTAGGATCAAACGACAATAATAACCAGATTATTATCTGATTCCCATCTCCGGCAATATTTGAGTGATATTATTAAAGACTATGATCAGGGCTGGGATTTATCAGATACGTAAGAAATACTCATTTCGTGTCAGGTTTGGGACTCAATAACTTCTCGAAAAGGAGGTACATAGCTATAGCTCATCCGTATAACCAAAAAGAGTTGAAGGGTGTGACAATTTGTGTAGAAGTAAAGTGTTTAAAGTTAATTTCAGTAACCTGTCTGCCAGACAGCTATGTAAATCAGTACTAGATAATTAGGTTACCGAATTAATTTCAATTAGTTACGAATACAGGTTCATAATTTCAAACGTAATATAATTGGGCAGTAGCGGGATAACTATGCTAATTTTGAAAACGCATACTAGTTCAATCGCGTAAGTTTTAATTACGGTCTCATTAGCGCCTGCGGAGACTTAAATGCAATCGGACTGTTCGACTGTGTAAAAAGGATGTAGGCAGAAAACTGGGTACCATACCCAGTTTTCTGCCTACATCCTTAATAACTTTTACGTGAGTTTATTTAAGGATTGAATACATATTTCACACATAAATCGGGATTCAGTTAGGCTTTCTGGCTATCTTCTGTAACCTTGTGAGTCCTGGCAACCAACTTAACAAAATGTGTTTTTTGTGGCATCTATCTTTCCTTTTAACATCATTTTCTTTTTGGTCGCTTCACTCTTATCAGAGTGGTCGAGTTTATTTTTATAAAAGAAAGTAGCAAACGAGTCAGCGCTCCATCAGATATTAAGTGACTGCTACCCATAGGCATCAGCAACAAGCTAATGCAGATGCGTTGTCTAACTGTAATAGTTAGAGTAGGGGATAAACAGAAAACAGTATATTTCCGTTTCCTATCCATCCACTCCCCCGTCAAATCCTCTACCTCTTCCGATCCTTTCCTTATTAGAAATGGATGGGATGGGGAAGAGGACAGGAATTGGGCCTTAGGCACCTCACTTATCAGACAAAACGCAGAAATACTTCTACAAGCCTGTCTTCTGTGAGGTCGTGGTATTTAGGCGGTCGAGCCGGCCTATTCATGCAACAGATATTGTTGTTGCGGGCGTAGAGCAAGTGCGAGCGAGCGAGTGGTAGACACTATTTCAAACAGTACCCACCGCACGGCGTCCCCACACCTTTGCCTGCGGCCGTTAATCGGAGACATTCGTGCAGGGGTACACCCACCGCAGCCTTTACTAGATCCGTCCATCTCATTGGGGATCTCTGTCTTGTGCCTTCGACTTTCTCTTTTAACGTAAACTGCTTTTATAGAAGTCTTAATCTATACATATAATAAAAATGTAACCGATCGCTGTCTGTACATTGAAGATATTTGAGAAAAACTATTATTTGCCTCTATTAACGCAATAAAACCCAAAACAATGATTATTAGGATTTTTGTCTGTTTGTCTGCATGTCTGTTTGCGTGTGCGTTTGTTACCGCTAATCTCAGAAACGGCTGATTTGGGTGCGGTTTTCACTAATGTATTGTGGTAATCTTCAATTAACATTTAGTGTTTGTTTTATCTCAATCGGTTAATAAATAAAACAAGTTATATCAATTTTGCTGTGCTACGGCCATAATGTGTCGACCCCACATGCGCGGGAAAAGGGCAGTGAGATGATGATGAGGTTACGGTAGTATTAAGTAGGTAATATCATTTCATGTAAGTTAAATTGCAGGTCGGGTGAAACCGCAGAGCTCAGCTAGTCTTTAAATAATTTATTAATATCCTTCTAGGCCGTGTGTCTTATTTCTTATTCTTTAAAAACGATATAAATGTACTCAATTTGATGTCATCGTACAAAGATAAAAATCGTATCGTGTATATCGTATCAATGTAGCTAGAACATATCGTAATAACAAAGCGTGACTCACGTGGACATAATTTTGTTTAGTGTTGATCATTTATTTATATTTGATTTATATGCACGACTAGACATAAGACACTAAAGACCTCACGGCTGGAGATATATTATAAAGTGTTGATTGATAATATTTCATTGCTCAAATTATAATTAGTAACTGCTCATATAACAGCGGGGATCACTGACAACAACACGAAGTTCTAATGATTTAACCTTTAACTAACTAATAGACCGTAATAATTTTTAAGCCGATATTTTGTTGGAATTTTTTTAAAGCACTTTTTGAATATTTTCATCATAATTATCATAACCGCTCCGTATCTAATGAAAAGAAATAAAATAAAATCAAAATCATGGCTTATTGAGACATTTTGATTTTTCATATAAGATTTTTTTCCTTATTTTTGGCCTGGACTTGTTTCAATATCTATAAATTTATTTTTAAATGTATATATACCAGCTTTTACTCGCGGCTTTGTACGCTTTCGTTTCCTATTTTCCTACGTTTGACATTTTTGTGAGATCATTCCGCTTATAATAACATCGAATTATAGGAACATGTGTCAAAACATGTAACATTACCATGGCAACTGATATTGTAAAGGAAGATTCTATGTTTCGAGATAAAAAGGTTAGTACGTACCCCATGTCATTTCTGTACACCTGACAACGTGTGTGCAAAATTTCATGATGATCGGTTGAATTGTTAAGGAGTTAAAGCGTAACAAACACACGCACATTCGCATTTATATTGTTAGTTCGGATTTCTGAAGGTTAAAATGATAGATCACTCGCGTTTCAATTGTCTCGTCTCAGAGTATATTATAACAATAACGTGGTCGGCGTGTTTGGTGCTGAGCGATCTATTTGTTTAGCCGCGGTCTCGTGCGTTCGGCGGCCTTGTGCTATAGGGTCAGGTGGTCGGTCGATGGGCCACTTTACATTACTCGACTCTACTTTCGGTTTCTAACATGGTGTAGCCGAAATATACGATTAGATATATGTGTATTTTTGTTTTAATTATTTGAAGCTTATAACTTTTGCCTACAATTGATTATTTTGATATCAAATAGAATAACAATTGGTATAACATATTAAATAACCGATTATCGACATATCAGTTACACAGAGACTAAACATTTACTTTGGGAAACAAACTTACCGTAATGTATTTTTTTATGAAAACAGGCGGCCTGATATTCAATGACCGCCACCTATATGCATCTGCTACAATCTAATGAGTTGCAAATGCATTGCCTACCTTTAACGGACAGAAGAGGGAATAGACAGGAAAAAGTATATTTCCTTTTGCTATCAACATCCGCCCGTCAAATCCTCTTCCACTTCCCATCGTTTCCTTATTAGGAAAGGGGGAGAGCACTAGATTTGGGCCTCCGGCACCTAACTCATCTGGAGAAACGCAGAATACTTCTACTTAACGCCTGTCCTCCGTGAGGTCGTGGTATTTCACCGATCCAACCGCCCCATTCGTGCAACTGATGTTGTTGTTGCGAACTCTACCACTGTTATGTGATCTATGTGAATATTACTATCTAATTGGAAGAAATTATAATTATTTTGAACAAAAATCTTTCTATACCCTGTTGATGCTTGCAATTATGAAAAAAACGAGGCATTTTACAATGGTTTGTAAACAAAAGGTCATGTAGTAATCCAATGACTAAAATTGTAAATTGTGTCGGATATTTAAATAAGGTGACGCGTAAGTTTAGCAAGGTGATAAGTAAAAATTCTGGGATTGCAGAGGGGAGCGGGGAGCCTCTTTGCCTGCATACCCTTAGATACACTGTGGCATGAATGCTCATCATTCATTATATTAGATTATGTTAGACAAATCATTAGCTACAAATGAAGTCTGGATCGTAAATTACGTAAGCTAGATTATTATTAAAGCGGTTGATGAACATCTGCCTCAATTTGTTGCAATCAAACATCGCTTACATGTATTTAATCATTAAAGTCATGACAAAAAATAACATTTATTTAGATATATACATTAAAGACAAATACTATATAACTTCAATCACGAAATGTACATTACGAAGTCCACGTATGAAACAATAGTATAAGCAACTTAATATCAAAAACTAATATTAATTTTATACTAATCGTACACAATGACATCGTAATTCGATTCGATGACGTCACAGCAGCGTTCTTTTAGATATAGAGGATACAAAGCTATACGAACATATAATTTGTTCCAAATAGTGATGGAAATTTTGTAAACAAACAAACTTCATCTACCATACAGCCACACACTTACTTACACTTTTATTGTCATTGGAAATGTCATAATTTTGTCGAAATCGTGAGATAATATGGATAGCTCATGTTATAAGAGCAGAGAGGCAACTTTCAAGTTTGGAACCAGTTGTCGTTGTCAATACTGAAGGCAAAAGACCGCGCGGCCGCTCACTCACTGAACAAGATGGACCAATGAAGTTAAAGCTAAGCTTTTGTCCTCCAAATTCTACACGGTCGTAAGAGACGCGCTGAACTTCTGTTCAGCGCGTCTGGTCGCGCGTCCGGTTTCTACTGGTGGAAGCAGATCACCAAATTTTTGTAACCGTGGGCTCCCACTGGCGTAAAATCGTGTCGCGATACAAGCTTTCTCTCTTTCTCTCTGATAAAACTGAGATAACAATATGTTTTGTGTCAATGTGTTCAGCAGTGTGAGCCCATGATTTGTAAGCCCACGATTTCTAAGACAGCTGTTGTAGAAAAGTTGAACGAGAGGTCGCAAGTTTGTAGTATACATTGTTTATAATTGAGATATTAGTTTTGACCTTTAGTAGCAATCAAGGTGCGTAGATTATTGCTGTAGGTACTGTTCCTTTTCCGAGCCAAGGGTTGTCATATCAAAATCAAATAATGTATTTATGAACAACCAAAATAAATTATACGAACTAAAATTGGTAATGTGTTAAGAATACTTTTTAAATAATAAATTATCCAAGTTAATTGTGCCCAGTCCATAATAAACATAAATCTGTAAATAGGGTACAATAACATTAAAATTTTCACCCTTCCAATAATAATAATAAATAATTTTATTTCAGATATTGTACATCCATATTTGTTCGCATTTAATAATAATATATAATAATAATAAAACTGACTTAAGGTAATTTCACATTGATTACCCGGATGGAATTTGCATTGTCCGTTTAAAAGTGCTTTTATATTTTTTTTTTAGTATTATATTTTATTACATAAGACAATATCAGATGTCGAAAAATGTGCATACTATTTAGAACAGTGATGATTTTAAAATATAAAAGTACGGCAACCCTATAATATCTATCATTTTGGTAATCGTCAGTCTATATTTGGAGTGACCTGTCCGACTTGTTTCACAAACGAGCCCGTCGCCGCACAGCCGCCGCCGCCGCCCTCTGACGGGGGTTATACGATAAAATTCTTGCATTTTCGCTTCCTGTTTCTAGTAGTTTTTTTAATGTAAATTTTAATGTTATTGTAGTTTTTTTAAATATTTTTGCAGGGGTTTACTAAAGTTATTTTTGAAGTAAAAACTTCTTTAGCCGCGTTAGACCATAATAAACCTTATAGGTTCGCGTGAACAATATGCTCAACAAGCGCAAGCAAATAGTTTCAATATGCGCAATTAGACGCCAGTTACGATTTCTACTTATTCACTGTGAATACGTCTGATAAGACTTTTCTGTTTGCTGTTGTATAACGTCGCTATTCATGTTGAAAGCGATGGACAAAATCATTTTTTTTTTTCGTTTATTCTTTCACCAATCTGTATAGTGACAACCCTGAAGTGTTAGGAATAGCCACAAGGCTTGTTTGAGCACCTGATTAATAGATGAAGTCAAGAAAGCTGAATGAACAAAATTATTTAAATGGCACATCCGATAACATTATTTCATATATCTTTATCGTTTGGTATTTTCATTACGACATAAATTGATGCGTGAACTATTTTCGTGGGTGTTATGTTTTATATATTTAATACATTCTGAGGCTTTATGATTTGACATGGCAGTCGAGGTCCGATCTCTATCCAAGAAAACATAATTATTTTGTTCGATAAAATATCTTGGTAGGATTATACGCGACATAAACATTCGTTTGTGAACCGAAAACGCAGTGAAAACGGAAGAAATGCACCATTGGGTGTTTAATAACATTTTCTTACATTTTAAGATTATCATTAATTTTCTTGTAACCGAAGTCAGGATAGATGTGTGGTTTGATTGGTCTACAAATCGAGAGAACTTGATCCTAGACGACGCGTACCATATATTGGCTTTTCTTTATTTCAATAATAAATTGTATGTTTATTAGTAAGCTTGTTCAGTACGCTAATAGCACCGGTACTGAATTAGCCCGACAACTCAATGATGTATACTTCTTTATGATTCGATAACAATATTAACTATGCTTATGCTAGATGATTCACGGTACTCGAATAGCGGATTCGAATCTAAGACTCTGTTACGTAAATCTATGTATATAAAAGACATTTCCAGGTATCTATTGACTCATCCCGATATCTCTGGAGCCATATGTCCTAGAGACTTGAAATTTGGAAGGAATATTCCTATCGCCGAGTAAAGGTCAGTTAAGAACGGTTTTTACGAAATTCCACCCGCAAGGGGGTTAGCGGAGGCATTAATTAATTATAAAGCGGAACCGAGTTTGTCGAGCCAGTTAGTTTTATCTAAAATTTAATTAAATCTAATAGACTATTATGCGGCAGTAAAATCATATTCCTAAATTATTACTTCAATTCTCGATGTATTCGCATCTTAAACCGGCTACTATCATAGACTCGCGAAAAATAAGCAGTATGTTAAAAAGAGAAACAATGGGTGCGCGATTATGCCAGATAGTAATTCTTCAGTGAAGCGGGAGTAGCAGCCGTGACCCGATTCGCCGAATACAATGAGCGAGTGCATTTAGCGGCGGGTGCATCAACAATACTTCGGCCTCGCGCGTCGCGCTGCGCTGCCCACCGTACAAGGGCGCGACCGTGTCACTCGCGCCACGTGGACTACGCTAAAGTGCATATTACACCGGCTTCCGTGTATTCGATACGAATCACACACACGAGAGCTCAAAGGTGACGTCATCTTGATTTTATTTTCGAGTTAATAATAATTGGTAATAAATAGGGATATATTTGGTGTGAAGACATCAGACACGAAAGGAATTATTGACGTATGGAATGAATCCATATGTTAATCTATCTTATAGCAACAAACATGACGTATTTTAATTTAAAAGTAATATTTTATGTTTAAATCTATTTATTTGTAATGAGAAAAACAATTTACATTAAGACAAGAGTCAGTGAACTCCAGCGCACTATTAAACAATAACACTAATAAATTTGACATTCAAGTTGTTCAATACAATTGTGGCGCATTGTTTGAACGCAAATATTATTTTGTTGTTGTCTCGGTATACAGTTTAGCAGCTTGTGAATTACTTTTTTAAATTAATTGGCGTAATGTTTTATCAATAATATCATTTGTTACATATAAGTCAGTTATAAATTTATTTAATATAATTTCGTAGACTTCTAAGAGTAGTGCAACAGAACCAGATTAATAACAGTATAATTTTTAACTAAGACTGTTCACATGTCACATGTGAAATTGTTATCTTGATTTACCTTGGCAAGGTTAATACTCGTATTATATTTAAAATTAAAGTATTAACCCACAGATATACCTATTACGCCTATGGTGTGTTACTTAGGTTTAAAGCTAGTCTGCCGGTTTCTTAATTTCTTGTTATCGCCTCACGCGTCAAGGTACTATTCTACAGTAGGTCTATTAGTCATTCCTTACTTCCTTTTCATTTCGTCTGCCGTTTAAGATTAAATTTATAATTATTTTATACATCAATTTAACTAATTATAGTTTGATTTAGTGTCGTGTGTTATTGTATAAATTTGAACGCGCCAAACGTGCGCACGCAACGGAAGCAGCGGTGTACAGGCGGAATACTCATTGCGTTACATACAGTACGGTGCGCCAAAAGAAAATGTTAATCCACCGGTTCATTAATTTTATGTTTGCAGCTAAGCCTTGGTTTTCTTCAGTCAATTACTGACGCGAACTAAAGACGCGCGATTTCGATGTTTTTGTAACAAATTAGTTTGTGAATCGCTGTGCTAATGTAAATTTGGTAATTCTCATGTTTTAGTTTACCAACGCGTGTAAATAATGATTGCGAAGGTGCTAATAAGTGCTAAAATACGTGGTGCAGAAACTAGTCTTTATGAAATGCTTGGAAATCTATGTGTTAATTTATTGGAATACTGAACTCTAAATGTGAACTGAATATTTAAGTGAATTATTATTTTTATTTAAGTAGACGTTGAATGATTTTTGATGGTAACAGTTTTTACGTTGAGCGATCATGGCGCCATCAAGCGGCGACCACGTGTACTCATGCGCTACACATCAAAGTCACCCGATCGAGAAACTTACGAGTCTACTAACTTTAGCTACTCGGTAAGAGATGGCGCTGTCAAATACACAAAGAATTGGATACAGCAAAAGAATATTGAAATTTTAATTATTTTATTTAATGATATTTATTATTCGTTTTCATTACAGGCTGAACCTGGGGACGTAATAGCAACAACAAAAGAAGGTTAGTAAAATACTTGAAATGTTTGCTTATACTTTAAACGATGTCATACGCAGTGCTATTATGTATTCTGTGGTATTGTGTATTAAAATGTGCGCGTGGAATATATGTATTATTCGCGAATAAAAGAATGATAATAACATTTAAAATTAATATTCTGTTCATGTATAGCAGTTTTTCACTAAATATCCATATCACATTTTATGAAATACTTACATATATTGTTGTTACAATGTTGTTTACAGTTATTCACATTTTTTAATGAATTACTTAGACCCAAGTTCATGCGACTTTTCTTAAATTTAAGGTTGTCAAAGAAGATAAAATAAAACAATATGCACCAAAAAAAAGAGCAAATAGCTATTCTCTATTACGTAAATTATTAACACCAGCGTTAGTATTGATGTCCCAAACTGACCATGATATTGTATGTGTATTATAATTTGCAGAAGAGTGGGTGACTCGCAAGACGAGCGAGGTGACGACCACGAGGCAGATCGCCACGAGAGTGAAGCGCGAGTTGGTGCTGGAGGACGGCCGCATCCTCCTTGATTCCGGACCAAAGATATCTACTTCTGTCAACGAGGATACGCACACTACCAACTTTCAACAAACCGAGGTATGTTTATGTGTGACAATATAACATAAACACATTGATAGCTAGATAACTATTCCATGGCTTTGACATTGACCTCGTAGTTACGGCGTAAAGAAGGTAGAAGGCGTGCTCAAACCTAAAAACGTTTTGTCAGCGGCCGACTGTGAGTGAGCGTCATAACACATTCACACGACACCGGAAAATGGTCGGTGCAAATCGCGTAAGCGCCGCACTTCAGAAACTTTGCAATTTATACTCGTAGTTTATGTCTAAAGTATATTTTATCGATATTTATGAACAAGCGCACGCTCGGCGCGGGAAATCGTCTCATATGAACGGGAACCTACGCAGTTTATAGTTTTCATATTAATGTTTGTTCACACCGGACCAACAATACGTCATTACGCTATGCTTGGTTACTGACAATGAGCGGCCGATATTTTTAATGCATCCCTACGCACTGCTTTTGTTAGTTTCCTTCTTTCTTTTATAAATACAACGTTATTTCAGATTTTAAAGATAATGAAGAAACACTAAATAGGATATATAGTAATCTTTACACACAATATACATTTCAGTTTTTTGTGTGATAAAATCGTATAGATACAAACTATCTTTAAAAATGAGAATGTTCACTGAGCGTGTGAAATAGCGAGTGAACAAAAAGGTTGTTTTACCGCATTAGTGTCATCAGACTATCGCAGACACGCAGTCTTCATGGTTCAAATCAGTTTTCGGCCGTGAGAGATGCAATCGACTTTGTGTCGCTTCATACGAGTGTACATACATACACTGTATTGCTATTTACGGGGCATTGTTTCGTGTTCTTTAAGCTAACAGTATTGTTAGAAATAAATTCATGTCAAACGTCAAATTATATGTTAGCTACCGATTGTGATCTTCGTTAATTTATATTCGGATCAGGTATATTGTCAACTGTCAACAAATTTTTAACAGTGGTAGAGCCCGCAACAACAACATCTGTTGCACGAATGGGCTGACTCGACCGGTGGAATACCACGACCTTACAGAGAACAGGCGTGAAGTAGAAGTATTCTGCTTGCTCGTTTGCCACCTTCGTCCGTAAAAAAAATTGTGATCAAAACGATTTGATTGTTGAAAATTTGACGTGTCATTTCTCGACGGTACCTAAACAGTCGAAGTCAAATCGTCGTTAAATTGTGAAGTAATATTTTTGAAGAAATAAATAATAATACCTTATAACATAAGTTGCTCATCACATTTACTTTTTTAGCATCGAGTACCTGATGAACAAAATGGCGATGAAGATACGAAACCCAATGGCGGTGTACAGATTGAAGAGGCCGAGGGAGTCACCGAAACACCGAAAGATGGTAATTACTTACCATTAAGATATGATTACATTTCCTTCTTACTTCTTATCATATTTCGATGGTCAAGTACTAAGTAACATTTTGTTGGTTCAACTTTGAACCTTAAAGCCTGATTTATGACAGACGTCAAGGACAGATTTGGTAACAAGTATATCCAAATAAGTTATCGGAATTGGAAATTAAGACGACTTAAATTGAAACCAACAAAATTTTGTGCTATCAACGCTCAGACTACTAAACTTGTGGCGTAAAATATGGTGGCGTTATTTTATAATGTAGACGAGCATCAAAAATAGTGGTAGTGCCCGCAACAACATCTGTTGTTCACAGGTTGCGCCTCGCAGTAAATAGGCGTGAAGTAGAAGTTTCCTGCGTATTGTCTGATGAGTGAGGTGTCGGACGCTTAATTTCAATCCTCTTCTTCTTCCTATCCTTGCATAATAAGGATCATCTTAAAATTTCATTAACATCGCAGTAAGATATATGTCTTACTCCCGACATGTTTGCTTTTGAGCCTTGTATTTAAAGAGCTGAATTATTTTTCGCTTGCTCTTATATTGAATGACATAATGACCGCTGCTGTGAATAAAATGAAACATGAGGGTATTTAAAAAGAAAGTTGAGCAATATACCGTCTCGAAGTCAGTCGACCGCGCGCCACCATAATGGCGTGTTCTCTTTTAGTGAAATTTGTTGATTTGTGATTTAAATTCGGATTTTCGGTACAAGTGGTATGTGAACACGTTCTAGATTGTTTTTTATCGATTTTTAGATAGTTGAAATAGTGTAATATGTAGTGGCTGTCCATACTCAAAAATTGCGGCCGCTATTTGGTCGATCGTTGACTTTTTATTACTTATTATGTTTTATATGTATTGAAATACCATTACTTTAGTTGAAAATATATCGCAAAATACATTTCTATCGTTATACTGGCGCAATATTCGGCCCCTACCTTCCTCACCCTGCGTTAATGGTTTGTTTGGCGGGAAGCCTGACGTGTACAGGCTAAAGGTATGCAACGCATCTGCAACTCATTTGCTTTATCAAGTGAAGCTCGAATCAAGCTCATTCGTTTACCAAGTACTCTCATAAAAAAAAGGATTTTTGAGCATTTAATCCCTAAGGATGGGTAAAAGTGAAATAATCTATGTTAAATTTCACGAAGTCACAGGTAGCATCATACGTATATGTCGGTATAGTTAAGTATTATTAATATTTGCAGAGCTCGTTGGATCAACTACGAATGGGGAGGTAGCGCCAGCTGGAACTAAAGTGCTGGTGTCGTCTCGCGTGGTAGCCAACCCGGACGGCAAGGTTCGCGAGAGTCACGACCTGAAGGTGCTCACCAGGAACGTCACAGAGCGAGTGCGGGAAACGGAGGAGCGATTCCACCATGGCGACACCACACATAATGTGAGTACACTTACAATTAATGATATATGTATATTATGCAATTAATGATATATGTATATCATGAATTCTCTCCTCATGCGACCTTGAAAACTACTACTGTACTCTACGATACTGAATAATGTATTCATACAGTCCCAAACTAGCACCAATGTTTTTATACGTTTCATGTTTTATATTAAAATCTTGGTATTCTATCAGTGCCTTATGTACTATTTACATGATGGCGTTTTATTAGTTACAGGTCAGCATGTCTTTTTGTGCGGTTGTACAAAAATTCTTGCACTGTCCTCATTTTTGTTTATTGTTTTACAAGATCAAGAATCGCACCAACTTTTTTTTTGCGTAAATATGATTTCTTAATAATAAAAAAGTAAACATTTAGTGCAAATAGCATCAATTAATTCAGCGATTCATAAATTACGTCTTCGAGGACCACCTTGAACTTGACATTACGGAGCAATTTATGAACGCTTTTAGTGCCGTATAGTGCTCTATGACGCCAGTATCTCCACCCATAAGATGCGGACGCATTGAGAGTGTCAAGGTTCGATTTGATTCGGTTCAGTCGACTGATACTGCACGACAGCCGCTAATGGAGCCATGGGAACAGGACAAATGCGCTTGCAAATAGTTGCAATAGTCTTATTGATTTTATTGCCGAAGTATCTTTATTATCTGGTCCTTAATTGCTTTAAATAATGCAAAGCTAAGGGTCTTAACATTAAGCATGATTCTTAAATTAAGTTAAGCATAAGTTTATGGCTTTGGAATGGTGGACAAGAATACGTACGAGTAATTGGGAAAATTGATAACATTAAAATAATTACACTTTAAAAGAGTAAAAAAAAGCTATACCTAAGAGAGTATAAAAAAGTAAAGTAATTTTTTTTAATAAGATGGCGTTATTCTCCATCTATTAATAAATAATAGTTAATAAAGGACTCAAATAATACATTTCTGACTTTGGTCATTGAGGCGATATAAATAACAATTTTTCATCGCTCACCATCATCGTCAGAGTTAACGAGACGAGTGAAAGTGTAGACTCGATATAAAAACTAAACGTTGCGCAACCACCAATCTCGAAAATGCATATCGAATGTTTACAATTTAACTTTTTTTCTTTTTTACAATTTACTACTCGTAACGAGGTGGAAAAGGACAGAGAGATGACGATGATGACTACTTGTACATTCTATTATTTTTGATGGAGAGAATTCACAACTAATTATTTAACTAAAATTGTTAACAAAGTAATCATGATTTTTAAAAGAATATTCTTAAAAAGAAAAAATATCGAGAATTGTAAATCCTAGTAATTTTTAATACAGGAATCGAATCTGGAAGTCGCTATCACTTTTTACGTAGGCGAGCACTAAGAAAGGATTTGTCCAAATTCATCCGTTAAAGGTCTAAATGTAAATCCAATGTAAGTTGACTTAAATTCAAATCAAACAAAGAAACAATGATAGTTGTGTTCACCTTAGCCTGGACAAATGTCGATTAAATTAAATCGCACAGAAGGTAAAACCGCGGAATTCGGCTTGTTTTAAAAAAACATAATAAACATACAAAATACATACATTGTTTTGACCTTAAATACATCAAAAATTATCATTTAAAAAGTTAAGTTATGCCGATTAGGAAACAGTGAAATCGGGGCTAAGTGAAGGTAGGCGATTTTGTAAATTGTATAATGATTTGAGTACAAGAGTGATAGTATTTGTAATATAATGGATATTGCGTGAGTTCCGTAGCTATGGCGGAGGTCAATTCGGGTATTTGTCGAAGGCAAACCTGTTACAGGCGGCGGTTGATCGAAAGCTGATACTAAAGAGCATAATAATATTTAGTGATGTAATCGTAACCTGGTGTTATCGATAAAATGAATACAGTGCTAATGAGCTCCTACAATTCTTATTATTCTTTCTAACATACTCGAAAACACGTATCATAAATGGAAACTTAGAAATGTAATTTATTTATTACTAGAGCCGCGATAACTTCGAACTATATTGTGTATAATTTTATTGACGTCTTTTCAAATTAATTAAACCATTGTGCAAAAAGTTTAATAAAAATTGAAAAAAAGTTATGAGTTTTGTGGGCCACAAACCTTTGCGTCTTCGGAACATCCGGCCAAAGTTTCATCATACCCGTAATTTGACCAATGGTGTAGGAACGCATAGAAGACAAACAAATAAATAAACACAGATTTTTATATATATAGATTTTTAATTTTATTTATGCGCTAGCTATTGTCTGTGTGAATTATTAAGATTAATTATAAAAAATATGGTCGATATAAATTATATTTTGATTCAAAATAATTAGTTATAAGTAACATAATTAGTGTTACCCGGCTTCGCCCGGATAACACTAATTGTATGTATAATAAGTGTTAAGCGGGTTAATAAGTGATTTTCGAATCACTTATTAACCCGCTTAAGAATCGGTTTTTTATGGTTTTATTGTTAAGTCCTAAATTTAAAAAAAAATATATTATAGACTAGCGGAATCCGGCAGTCTCCTGTTAGATGAAACACAAGCTTGTTTTCGAAAAAGGATTTATGAAGTCCAATTTTCATAGTAATGAGTAAAACGATAAAAAATAGAATTCTGCAGCACTATCTGTGGCAAATAAGAATAAAGTATAATAAATATGGCGATAAAATTACCCATGTCTGAATACCAATTTGTTAGTCGATTCGATCGATTAAACTAAATAAATGTCGATGATGACGAAATAACAGATGATGATAGAGGTTTTCACTTATAACTAAATCTAATTTTCTATTGCGTAATTTATAATTTACTTTCTAAACGCATATTTTCATATATCTTCATAAGATTTTAATGCGGGAGAAAAAAGAGAAAATAAAAATTATACCGTATTACGTAAGTCAAATGTAGACTGTATAAATCAATTAAAAATGCTGATCAATTATAATTTAATAGGAAATTTACAACATTTTTAAAAGTTATATAAACATACTAAAGTTGAAGTGCAAAGACGAAGAAGAAGAAAACTCTCAAAGACATTCTTATACGAATTAGTACTTACAGGCAAGGCTTTCTCGTAAAATATTTTAGTAATACACGACGAAGTAACAGTTTTCTGGTTAAGGAAGTGTAAAATACAAAAGTGATAAATACACTAGTCGTTTTCTCAAAGGATGAATTTCCCAAAGAATGAGTTACAAATTCGCAAAGCAGACTATTCGAACTCAAAGCATTTCGTTTTGAATACGTAAAGGACCGTCTTTTATGACGTAAGCTGTTATTATATTAAAAGCTCGTAAAATGAAATAACTTGCGATCGCTCACATAAATCGATAAGGATTTTGAAATTGTAATTTGCTTGAAGGATAACAGTCGGCGGGCGCCGCGCCCACGCGCTCAAGTGCTTTAAAGAGCTTTTGTGTAACACATTTGATTAGTATTTTATATAAAGTCTTTCTCTTGAAGTATATAAAATACGAGAGAGAGAAAGTTTATCCTATTTCTAAAAAATATATTGAACATTCATTGGAATCGAACCCAGAACCGCGCCATCATTTACTCAAAGACCAAATCAATTTCTATGATTATAGAAAAAATGTAATAAATTATTACGTGGTTACAATCCCCTGCATATTATCAACGTGTCTATTGAAAACACTATAGCAAACTTAAACCTAGTTTTTATTGGAGGTAATTTGTGCGAGGGCTATTTGAGAAGTCGGTACGTGGCTCAGTAATTTGACCTCACGTGGAGCATTAGAAGTGCCCGGAGTGTTTTCAACGCTCGCCTTTAAAACCACAGATTCTTCGGCCACAAGAACCGCACCTCAGATGTGACTCCTTGCAAATCTTGTACGGCATTATGAGTCATTGTCTTTTTTAGGACGTTTTATAAATTATTCCGTGAGTAATGATTCCTTTTTAAGAATGTTGTCTTGATAATTAAGCATCTTGTTAGAAATGTTTTTAGTATTGTTATGTATTTCTTGCGTTTTTTCGACTTACCTTTAGTGGATAGGATAAAAACGAGGCACAATGTCCATGTTTAAATTGTTGAAATAGATTAAATCAGGTCAACTGCAAAGAAGCAAGAAAGCATATAGGTGTCAGTGTTGGCCATGAAATTACCATTATATGGTATTTCATTACTTAAGCAATACTATGTTGGCACAGGTAGCAGATCATATACCGCAAACATTTTTTCTGGCGTAAAGTTATATCTTATTCAACAATCATCGTCTTGAATGAATTTACTTAACCTCCCTAACTACTCACTTCATCTATTGGTGAAAACTGCATGAAAATCCATTAAGTAGTTTTTTTAGTTTATCAAGTTCAGACAGACGTGCGTGGAGGATTTGTTTTATAATAATATGTGGATGAATCTTCGAAATGTAATTTCAAGAGTAGGTAACCAAAGCAAAGCTTACAACCTTATACGACCTTTTTAATCTCAATTCAGCGTTGAGAAATGTGTACCATTTAAAATAAAACTTGTGTATGCGTTTGCTAACAAATTCAATTTGCCACATCCAGCATAACGCGGGTCATTTGATTCGTGATTATATTGCAGATGAGAGCGAAGGTAGCCGCGACTGTAACAATAATTTAAGATGTTTAGATAGTATCTACAAGCCCTCTTGTGGTGTGCCCAAGAATTCATGTGATCAGCTTTAGATCCAATCTTAGATATAAGCTCTAGGGCAGGGGTTGTTAACCTTTTAACTACAAAACGAACAATTCATTTATTCATTTTATTTTATTTATTATTAATATTGCAATTTAAAATATACATGGTACAATTAAATATTATATTAACCGCTGCTTGAAAAGGAACCAATCCTGAGCTATAACCACTAGTGACTTTCACAAAGAAAAACAATTAATGAAAAAATAATAAAGAATCTAAACTAATTACTACATATAAACCATAATATAATTTACAAATCAGTTAAATGAGAGATTGTAATTTATTTATATTAGGACAGGGGACAATAACCTACACATGATTTGTAAACGAGCTAAGACTTCAAAATCTTATTTTTATATTTTAAAAGAGAAATGAGACGGCTAAAATATAATAAGTATGTAAGTTTACGTAAATAATATTGAGTTTATAACAATATTTTCAAGTTACAAGACGTATGGTAATTGAAGTTTATTTGTTTTACAAACTAATAACGAGCTACGAACTGTTATTAAAAAAAGTTCTGCAAAACTGTTCCAAATTCATTTAAGCATGTCGATGACGCTGTTGCTTAACAGTTTAACAATTTCCCCTACAAATAACGTCTAATTCGGCTGAAGAAGTTTTCACTTTAAAAATAATGAATAAAGTTTGATCATATTTCGAAAAGGTTTGCAATCCCCACTCTTAGAAGTGATGTTCGAAAAATTATCTCCTGCTCGTAGACTTTAACATTGTCAAAGATTATGAATATGCATGCTGTTCGGTTATTTGTTTAATGCATTTGTGCGTCTCAATACATAGAAGTGCTAGAAAATTTATAGACATATAAATTGCATCTTCTAAACGAATTTGTAGAGATCGCAGATTTTTTTGGGGCTTTTAACTTTAATATACAGAGGAGGTAGGATAAACAAAAAGGTTATTTTCTTTTCCTATTCATCCCCTCCCTCGTCAAATCCTTTTCCCTCCCCACGCTTTCCATATTAGAAAAGAATAGGAAGGGAAAAACTACTAGGCCTCTGGTACTCATCAGATGAAACGCAGAAGGCGTGAAGTAGAAGTGACTTCACGCCTGTCTTCAGTGAGGTCGTGGTATTTCACCGGTAGAGCCGGCTCATTCGTGCAACAGATGTTGTTGTGGGCGTAGGGCCCACTGTTAAATATAGAATAAAATTGAAGATTCATCCACCTTCCAAGCTAGCGAGCCTTCCATAGAATGGACCTACATTTAATTAAATCAATTAAACAGCGTTATACTGACAAATAAATTGGGCTATAATTTATTGCGAATACATGTTGATAATAGTACTTAAAACAAAACAAAAAACTCGATTCAACATCGTTCGTTTTCGGACGGACAGCTTGAATCGTATGGACACACTAAATTGGATGTATCACGCAATCTGAGACTTATCGAATTTCTTTTTTTTGCCATGTCGGATTCGTCCGTTTTTAAGGAATTGTTTTTGTAATATGATCACTGTTTGTATTCGAAATTCTACTAGAGTATCGTATTTCATAAACTAAAATTGTTTTAACGATATTACTTATTAGAAGTCTACTAGGAGCATTATAATAGCATTACTAGTAGAATTACTGGTAGCATTAGGGTAGGATTACTACTTTTAGGAGTTTTATTCGTGGTTTTGAGGAATCGATCCTGAGTTTTGAGCAAGTCTTCGTGGTCTTCCTCACTTCCACTTTCGTTGTACCAAACCAATTCATTGGAACAAGTAGATGTTTATTTTGTTTAAGTTTAGGTTAATTAAGTATTATTAACCGTCAATTTGTATAATTTGAATTAACTCGAACACACAATTTGTAGATTTGGACTTTAGATAGCTAGCTCAATTTGGAAATATCGGTTTTGTATGATCATAAGATTCTTAGAATTTGTTATAAATAATATGGAGATTTCAGCTTTCGAAATTTCAATTTTTTGTTTTTTTTTTTGCCTTGATTAAATAATTATTATGTATTCAGTTAAAATAATAAGGATCTCAAATATTAATAAAATAAAAATAATATGCGCTCATGCCCGTAACCCAGAGGGGTAGGCAGAGATTACGGATTTCCGTTTGGCCCGATCCTGGCACACTATATCTTGCTACATACATGCTCTGTTGCGGGTGCTCCTTATATCGCCTTTCTTTAGTATCAGATCGATATAACTTCTAGTGGGATATCACCCGCCAACGCGGCCACTAACTTTCACAACTTAAATTTGTCTTGTTACCCTCTCTTCATCTATCAATTTGCTCAATTCTAGTCATCACATCTACTTTTATTTATTAACAGTAACTATTTCTTCTGTTCGTAACTCAATATAAATTATAGCAAAGCCTTCAAATAATAAAATGTAAATCAATTACGACAAATAAGGGATAACAACCAACTAATGCGGCTTCTGTGTTAGTATTACATTAATTTACAATATGACATCATCAACAATTATTTTGTTTGCGATTGCTTTGATACAAACGTTGAAACATGTTTTTAAATGTCAAGAAGAAATTGAAATGACAAATCGATACTAACGATAACTCATACAACTAACTAGTAGTTTGAGAATTATTTCCCTG
>JWHW01050622.1:88069-119054 GCA_000931545.1 Papilio glaucus | reverse complement strand
TGCTCTGTTGCGGGTGCTCCTTATATCGCCTTTCTTTAGTATAAGATCGACATAAGTTCTAGTGGGATATCACCCCCCAACGCGGCCACTAACTTTCACAACTTAAATTTGTCTTGTTACCCTCTCTTCATCCATCAATCTTTCTCAATTCTAGTCATCACATCCACTTTTATTCATTAACAGTAACTATTACTTCTGTTCGTAACTCAAAGACTTCAAATAATAATACGTAAATGGTCATCAATTACGACAAATAAGGGATAGCAACCAACTAAATGACAAATCGATACTAACGATAACTCATACAACTAGTAGTTTGAGAATTATTTTCCTGTTGTTGCAATTGTATGTGAAGAACAAATAAGTGAAAAAAAAAACAAATAAACTGTTTCTTCTGTATCACAACCACGGGCAACCGGTAAAGAAGACATTTACGGTTATAACCGATATATCATATCATAAATCTCTTTCGCGTTCATCTCGTGTATCGATAGCCGATTATTCACTTTGTATATGTCACCGACCGATTGTAAGGGCAGGCACTAGGCAAATTCTAAACGGTCGGCACATTGTCAGTTTAACGAATGATTGGGAATGTGCCGTTTCTTTTCTAGGCACTTTACAAAGAGGCGACGTAAGCCAGGCATATTTATCCAAAAGACATGAATGTCTTTGTCTACAAAACGAACTTTGTAGTTCAGTAGGCAAATGTAATTTATAATTTTAGTTACTAATGGTACGAAAATAATTCAAAATGACATCACAAGAACATTTTGTTAGGTTATGTTTAGCAATTGAACAGCTTGCTAGAAAAAGATATGAAGTGGCGCAGGATACGAGTTTCGAACAATCAGCGCGGGCGTTTCGTTTTAACGAACGACATTTTTAACATATTCACAATATGCCTACCGTACTTCGCCCAATGACCGTTGTGCCGACCGTTTAGAATTTGCCTAGCCCAATCATAAAGAGTCTGCTCTGACAATCGGTCGGTGACATATACAACATCATGTCATTCATCTCAATTTGATATATATACACGCATACTTTGACAATACTTTGACGACTGTACTACACATTGAAATAAAAAGTGCTTCATAATAGTTGAGATGCATATACAGTGTACTTCTAAATGTTTACATTCCTATGTCTGTTACATTTCCTAACGTTATTCCGATATACTGTACGGATTATTTATATCTTCCGAGATCAGTTTACGTTTGTTGCACTAAAATTCAAACTAAAATCAACACCGCCTTTATAAATGTAAACGTGAAGTTATGTACATAGTTTTGGCATACAAACCACGTTTGTCATCTTCGTCGCCAGAGGTATTTCAGAACCGATGGTATTTGCGGCCATTAGGAATTTCAAACTTAAAAAAGGATACTGCGTTCTTGCGTGGCTCGTTTGTCTTTTGTCCCGAAAGAACAAGAGAGTATTCTGTTTAAAATAGTTAGCAGAAGTTAATTCAATGTAGCCAGCGAGCAATTAAACAGCGAAGTAGACAATAAGCGCAGTCGACAATGGCCGACCCCGATGTGTCGTGGAAACTGTCACGGTAGTCCGCTTTCCATTGATATCTCATCACATTAATGCCTTTCTTATTTTTTTAGCAAATGTAAGAACCTTCACATGTACCGCTCGTTTTGTTAGTAAGTTTGTTATAGTTTTTAAGTCATTCTTTATGACCGTAGTGGCTTAGTAACAAACTCCCTTAAAAGTAGACTTGGTTGGTGACTAGAGATTCTATCATCATATCCCTTCCCTGTTCCCACGCTATTTGGAGTCATCACAGTATGACCATAGTCCATGCTCTATAGGTTTTGGCAACAGTTTTTATGGCCGCTGCCTGCCAACACTCCTCCGGAATATTTCGAATAATTAACAATCTAGTTCCTTAAAAGGATAGGCCTTTTCTAATAAGGAAGGGACAGGATTAAACAGGGTAGGGATGGAGAGTAAAAAGAAATATCCTTTTATCTCTTCATCCTTTTTTTTCTGTCCATTCAATGGTTGGCAAAGCATCTCATTAGCTTGTTGAAGATGGGTATGGGCAGTGGTCATTTAATATCGGGTACACCGTTTCTCGTTTACCATCTTCGTTTGTTTTTATATGTGTTTTTTCGTTTGTTTTTATATGTGTTTTAGCACAAAAAAATAAGGTTTTAGTGTCCATAGAAATATTTTTTCTAATATATAAGTAAGCTTCAGAAGATTAGGTTAAGCTAAAAGAAATTTTATTTATCTTCTTTTGATCAACGACTTAAATAATAGTCAGGAGTCATTCTGAGTAATGGCTAATAAAAAAATAGTAGAAAATTTGTTGGATATTTTTTTTTAAAAATACTAGTAATTTTAAAAATATAAATAACGGTGAGAGATTAGCAAACGTAAAATATACAAAGTAAGAATATAATAAGGTTAATAAGAAAATTCATAAATGTTATATGCAGAGCATTTTAGAGAGGTCATTCCTAGAATACAACATTTTGTGAAAAGTATAATAAATGGGGAAGTAAATGAAACACCAATGTAATAAATAAGCGGTATAATTAACTGTTATTAATCATTTGAAAGTAACGGCGAATGGGAAAAATCTTAAAATTTAATTATTCTTGGCAATAACGGTGAATCTTAACGAAGTTAGAGTCGGATGGCAACGGTTCAAAGGTCAGATAAGACATCTTAATTTTCTACTGATTACTCTTGAAGTTCCTTGCAATTAGACTGTAAGAATGTTAGATTTTAATGGAATCTGAGATAATCTTTCTTGTTCTTTTAAAATCGATTAATGATATTTTTTTAATACGTAGCTACATATTTTGACCATCACTTTGTAAATTCACAATCACAAGCTGAGCCCCGTATTTCACCCGCCGTGCAATTAAATTTAACCAACGATTAACCGACCTTAGCTTTACCCTATTGTATATAATTGATCATATAGAATTGAGGTCGAATACAGTAGATTTATTATTTTTGTTATATATTATTATTATTAAGAATTATTTCTCAATAGAAACTTTCATCTCCTGCTACATCCTATGTAATAACAGAGAATAATAATCTCTGTGAAAAATTGAGTCTCTGGGGCTCAGTTGTTTAGGCTGTGCGTTGATATATCAGTCAGCCAGTCAGTTTATTCATTCATATATTTAGATTTTATATAAAAAGCCACAGTGAAGAGATAGAGTAAACTCAATAGACATAGGAGATAACGTTATTCAAGCGTATAAATTAGGCCGAACCAAGTTAAGTTACTACAGAGAGAATAAATTCATAGTCCTTGGTAGAGTAAGTTGTTTTAAGATGGTATTGATAACGCTTGTAACCACTGCAATCTGGGGTACTACAACTAAGAGAGAAAGAGAGGGCAATAAATTAGTTTATTGCAATTATAAAATGCACAAAATCGCATATAAAGGAAAATGGAAAAAAATGTGAAAAGATGTGGATAGTAGCAAAAAGTTATAGACGCGTAAGCTCTCACCTGCCAATGGCCTATCGAGATACGCCGCTTATATTTAGAAACCACTTTATTTAACTCACCGACGAGCTTAAAGCTTCTGATAAAAAGTTAAACTTAGTACTAACGCGGTGCATCGTTTATTAAGAACCATTTCACCATGATGGTATCAATCGGCGGCATGAACGCTGGCATGCATGGGGAAAAACATAAAAAAAAGAAAACGACAACCATGGCGTCCGCAAATAGCGTTCCATTGAAAAAAAAGATCAAGTGCAAGATGTTTAAGAATAAGTTTTAAAATTATATTACAAAAAGGAAGTATTAAGACGTGTTTGGTATGCGTTATCAGGGACTTTAAGCTTACGGAGGAGATAGTATGCGACCGCATCATCGTAGACTCAGTTGCCGTCCGACCGGCGAGTGGACCGCTCGCTGACGCACGTTGAAGTCTTTACCTAGGCAGTGTAATCGAGCTTTTTTATTTTTTTACATACTTATAAACAGACTATAATAATAGTGAGTGTATGTTTGTTGGTGATTTTTTTTGTGATATTCTCAAGTATCGGAGGAACATTCAAGAATAAATTGTGTGGTATGTGAAGCATGTTTTATATCAGTTTTAAATTGCAGCAAATTTTGACTTGTTTAACGGATGAGAACAGTTTGGATTTACACGTGCCAAGCAAGTAGCCACGGGTTCCGTTTAGCTTGTAAATAATTAGTTTTATCCAGTCTTGATCTGATCTAACGAATTGTTAGTATGGCAAGAGGTAATAATAGTGGACATTCAGGTTTATTGCCAAAGAAACTTTTATTTGACAATAAAAAAAACTTGGTATAAGTATTTTATGCCAAGTTTATATATAATAATAATAAGTTGTAGTTAAAACGTGTTTTGTATGTAAATCATAATAAAAATAATAGAAATCTTTCACTTCTATTGCAATAATGAAATTCAAATAATTATTAATCATTGATAATTAAGTAAATAATTAATAGAGTATAGTAAAGATAAAAATAACGGTAAAGTATATTAAGTCACCTATAGACGAGACAGAATGGAATATTAATTAGCATTGCAGGGCAAAACCTTTTGCGAGGGACGGCTTTTGAAAGCAAACCGCTTGCGGCCGCTTTCTGGAATCTCGCAGCTCGTCCAACCGGCCCGGCATGGCGCGGGGTGAGGGGGACAATCTCCGTCCTTAAATGTTACGTTTCTTGGGAGTCATCCCGTATTATATTTTGAAGCTGTATTGCAATATTTTTTCACAAATCAGGCTTATATTTCATGATGCTATGTAATATGTTCTTAATTTATGGTTAGCTTTCAACAATTTTAACAAAAGACCTATGAATATGGCCTTTGTTTGAAAATATATCAAACTAGTGGTTCTGAAAATAACGTGAAGCTATTCGAAATTATTTATTGCACTAGAATAAGCAAGATATGCAAAGTATCAAGTATCATTGGGTGTAAAATAACTGAAATATGAAAACCAAAACCTTGAAGTACATAGTACAATGCAGATTGAATACCTGATACTGTAGCGATAAATGTCACTATAAATTTAAATGTTTCGGTTGGAATTTAGAATGTTAAAATGCCAGCCGAAACGTACCGGAAACGACAAAGTAGTTCACATTTTAAGTAATGTGCTAAAGTACACGAGTAATGAAAACATTTACTTAAACAAACAACGCTGAGGTATTTTACTAACGAAAAGCATATTTTGCAATTTTACTGACATTTTTGTTAGCCTTCCTAACTAAATTAAAACTAATGCTGGGATATTGTTTACGATAATAGACGTAAGGAGGAATGACCTATATGTGTTTCTGTTTTGATCATACGAACTTTTGATTCCTTTTCCGAATTATTATTAAATAAAATAACCCTCTATGTACGATGAGTACAAATATTACAAGAACATTAGTATCATATAATTATTCCTGGGTGACCAGTCAGAAATATAAAATTTTCTGACTAACTTGTCCATTGTTAATTCTAATAGCTATTTTTTTTTATTATTGCTACAGACGAGTTCGCAGCACGTCACCATTATACTAAACGAAAATTTACCTATACTATATTATGAAGAGAAAAGGTTTGTATGTTTGTTTGTTCCGGAATAAACTCAGAAACGACTGAACCGATTTAAAAAATCTTTCACAATGAGAAAGCTCTATAAGCGAATAACGTTGACTATATTTTATTTGTCTACCATCTAACCGAGCCAGGCATCTTTAATTCTAACACATAAAAGATGCCCGAATAGTGAAATCCGACTCAAATTACCAACCACTGTCATGACTCATAATAACTTATAAATATTGTCGTCTCGTATTTCTAATTTCGAAAATTCATCGAGGTATGCTCTTAGTGCAAGTTGAATGGCCAATGAATTAGAATGAAAGTTGCATGTGTGTGTGTGTGTGTAACAATATTATTGGAAGTATTGCTGACGGCGATTTCTCCGCATTCTGTTCGTATGCGTTAAGTTATAACACATTTTAGTACATTCATTCAATATTGAATAAAACAATGCTCATCCTTCCTCAGATAATGTTGATTTCATAGTTATAGCCGGAACGATGTATTGTATTATTTTCTATGCTTAAATCGATTACATTTTAAATCTTAAGGTTCTTATTTGTTATGACCTTTTTGTTTCATCTATTATGCTTCTAATCTAGACCTTACCGTAATTAATTTTGTAAGAATAATATTTCCCCTTGTAAAAACTTAAAGCTAAATGGAATAAAAAATAAATGATTTATATGTGTAAGTACAAAGTAAAAATGTTTGTAAATATTTAGAAAAAAGCTTGCACGTTTATTCGAGTCCCAGTCTAAGTAAAACTTATCAAAACTTGTATGTTAGTTGTCAAGGATGATAGTTTTTAAATTTGTTTTGTTCCCAATAAACAACAGTCAAACACCCGGTTCACATAAAACCTAATAAGATAGGTTATTTGCATACTTCAAAAGATAAAATATTTTGTGAAACATTCCCCAGATACTTGGTCTTCGAAATAGAAAATACTATCGATGCAGTGCCGACGGTGATAATGACCGATGATGTTGCGGACATTGCCGGCGTTACGTAAGCCCCACGGGCAAAAACCAAACGGACGCAAATAAACGCTAGCGATGCTAATGGACACAGCACTTCGCTGGAATCGTCGTCAGTTTGCTGCCTGTCTGTCTGTACGCCATCCTAACTAATATTATAAATGGCAATGTCAATTTGTTTGTTTGTTATATCTTAGCTACACAACCGATCATCATAAAATTTGTGCACACATAGTCAGAGATACAGAAAATAATATCTGGCCTACCTTTTATTCCGAATTAAAAAAAATATGATTGATTGATGAATATTATGATTGATAGAAAAATAAAACCAAAGGTAGGTTGTCATGGTAATTCATAACACGACAATAACATATGTTTGACATTCTGTAATTTCCATTACATTACCATGGCAACCCATAACAACTTTTTAACATTTACCTCATCCAAGTTATTATACGCGCAGTAAACTTATAAAAATTCCTGCGAGGAAGTCAAGAAACGAATGCGTGCGAAGTCGCCGGCAATAGTCAGTTGATTTATAAAAATACTACCAATAGGTATATATCACACAGTGAGTTTATTGAAAAGTTGTCTTTCCCACACAACTTTATGGCCATGTATTTATGTTATGAATATGTTTTAATAAAGCATTACACATGTGAGTAACAGTCGGTACAATCTATGTTATTATTCACTAGGGAATTAACTCGTAAGTTGTCTAACATTTCTAAGCATTTAGTTCATTAAAGCAATTATCAAGAAATAAAAATGCAATGATTATGTATCAATTCTATCAGTCGCGCATAGATGTCTCTACCCTAATTAATATAAAAATATATGAAACCTGTTAGGGTTCTTATTTATATGGTTGTCATCGAAATTAGTACAGATCTTTGACAACTTAAGGAAAGATGAATTACAAAAAGAGGTGAATGTCTCACTAAAGTGTGAAAAGTCTTTTATCATACAAGATTCTTGTCTATCAGATTTATCGTTGCCTCATCTTGTTATGATGGACGATGTAATTTTTGTAACTGTTCACAACATGCTAGAGCCGTGCTCAGCTCGTCCGATGTATGCATACTTATCACTCGACGATCTCTCGTGTGTGTAAATGAGCCTTAAATCAAGTTTATCCATTAAATTGCGATCGAAAGATTAAGAGGAAATAACGAGCTTGCTCGGTATTTTTAGTATTCGCGGTAATAGAGGCATTTTTATCGCGAGGTTGTAAATCAGATTTTTCAATTTACACCTGTTACATATTAACGAGGTAGAAATTACTTATTGCTCGTGGCTTTACTTTTTTAATGTCAGAAATTTCAATGCAATCAGTGTTTCGTTTTCTACTGAATCTTATTAATTGGAATTTTGTGAAGATTTACAACAACGTTGGTCGTTGTTGTAAATCTTCTGATACTAAATTTTACAGTCACAGTCAACGAGTACAAGTATACAGTTTGCAAATTAACCCATAGCGTTATTTCAAAAAAAATAATTCGCAATGACAAAATCTAGAATTTAGTGTGGTCTATGTATGTATAACAATTTCTTGAAACTGCATTGAAATAAATTAAGTTATGTTCCAGAATATAAAGAAGGAAGTTATATCTATTATAATAATGGTCAGACAAACTTCCTAGTCTATGCTATTTATTACGAATGTAAGTAAATAGGTAATTGTAAATAAATAAGAATTTTTTAGAAATTAAAGTCCGCAAAGTTATGTCCGTTATAACTTAAGCTACCTGAGGTGCGAGCGAAGAATTTAAGATCAATTTCGAAAAATTTATACAAGTAAAAGATCAAACTGCTTTTCGTGCGTATTTTAAATTAAGACAATCTCTGAGCGAAGAGTATGACAAGGGTTATTGTGAGGCGCGCATTGCGTCCGTACATTACCTCGTAATTGCTGAGTTTAGTTGCGGGCGACATTGGGTTAGATTGTATCTTTCTGATGTATCGGCCGATTTTGCCCGCAGCCGCCGCATATTGATGGGCCTGCCTCCGACTTGGCCAAGATTACGACGCACTTTATAACGCAACATCAGTAATCTTGCCTCCAACTTGATGGTTAAGATGACTTCTTTGTTGTGCACCGTTTATAAACAGTGCAAAATAATATTGCATTTTTTCTTTGGGTACTTTTATTTCCACATTATTATTGTGGATAATAGTATTCTAGATAAATAAGAGTACTTAATGGAGTCATTCAGATTTGGAGTCTATTTTACGCCAATTGTATTTTAGGATAAGTTTCTAATACTTTTTTTTCGGAAGAAGGACCATTTCATCTGTACATTATTGGGAGACGGTAATTTTTTATGATTTGCTATAATTCTTTTGAATACTACATATAGGCTACTGAAATTGTGATTCGGTACGCTCATTGATACCGATATACTGGATGGAACTATAATTATTCTCTATATACTTTAGTGTACAGTATTTCCCATCACATTAAATGCAGATTCCCTCAACTTTTTATACATTCTTAATGCTTTTCATTGTACTTTCCCGACTTCTCGGCCATGATGTGTATTATTAAGATTTTAATGTATCTTAACATCTATTCTTAAACTCTTTCAAGCACTGATTTATTTAATTCAATCTAGTAAATAGCTTTCATTTTTTATTATGATATCGCTACTGATTTTAGTAATTGAACAAGCACTCGTATGATAGTTACTTTGCTTCGTAAGTTCAGTTTGAAGAATATAATACTAATCGTACCCTGGGGATGGGATAAGAAGACGAAGCTCGTACGTATTACACTTACTGTGCTCACTAACATGCTGCTCAAAATCATACGTGCCTATTGAATAAACCTACGTCCAGCGGTTGTGTTTAATTTAAAATGAGGCCGCGTGGTTGGGACTTATGGTGCAACTAGCCGAACTCGTTTCATTCATCCAGCTTATTCCACATGTGTAAAAAAGGCCGCATAATATATATTTTAGAGTAGATTTAAATATAACACTATCACTCACCCCAAACGGATGCTCCAGTCCTCACCTCCTACATGTACTACTGATTAGACCGTAGCAGTGCGGGGAGCCACAATCTTCACTGTTGACTTGGCCGAAATGAGCTGAAGCAAAGGAAAGCGCCGCGACATGTTCACCACATAGTCGTTGAGAGGTTTATCAAAACGTGCACAGATACAATAGACGGTGAATTGAAACATCATGGTCGACAGGTACATTATGTTACTGGTGTAATCGTGCGTGAAAGCACTCGTGCTGATCACAATCAGCGTGGGTGTCATAGTGGTCAGAGAATGAGATATTACAGCCGCTGAATAGTTAGAGGCATCATCCGTCAAATTATGCAACTATCTCAGCGCGGACGGCGGCCGATACGACCAACGTATGAATTATTCTAAGCTGACTCACTTGTTTTAATAGCGGCTCGATAAGATTTAAACCAGAGATCGTCGCAATGAGCAAAGATTTTATGACTGTATATAAAGATGTGTAAAGATCGACGTGTAGATTTTGATCCTTGAATATAAAACTAAGTTGAATTAAAATAAGAGCAATTCTGTTTAATATATTTGGTACGGGAAAATGAATTCGGAACAGTATTGACGAACTTTATTTCATTTATTTTTCTTGTGAATTTTGAATTTTATTGTTTAAGACGAGGGTTTTTGTTTCGTTGTTGTTGTATTTTTATTTTTGAACTATTGTCCCCTTCCCACCTTTTCCCTGTTTTTAACGTAGATATATTACTTTTTTCACACGTAATTACGTAATAATATCTTACACGATTACTTGGCAGTTAAAAAGATGCTATCTACATAGCAGATGATATACAAGGTGTCCTAAGGCAATGCCATAACCAGGCGAAGTCCCTTAAATATTGTAGTTAAGAAGTTTAATTTAAAGGAGACTTCGTTTTAGTTTTTTAAATATTCTTATCACCCAGAAGCTTACGGAAATTTAAAAGAAGTGTTTTCAGGTAGTCAATATTTTGTTAACAAAGCCTAAAACATCAATAATATTTTCAAGTAGCGGTAAAGTACGCAAAATAACCAAAAAAACTTTATAAAGAATGGTCAAAGTGGTATACAAACTACCTATTGGAACAATAGATGACGCGGCAAGATAGCGTTGCAAAATAAAAGGCGGCACCACGGGGCACGGCCAGTGAAGCGCTGGCCACGCTCGATTAGCCCCCGAAGCTCTCTACGATGAATCAAGTGTAACCAGGTATTTTTCGTACTTGCTTTTTTAACATAATCGATTTATAAGGTGTGAATAAATCGCTTATATGTCGCTTATAAAATGTACTATCTCCAAAAAAATGTTTATGTTTTACAACATAAAGAAAGCAGAATATTTTAAAGTTAGTGTTATAACTGTCGATTGGTTATTATATTTGTACCATAGTCATTTTTTAATGTACAACATAAATGAGAGCAGGGTTAGGTGAACTCCGCTGAAGCGTGTTCTCGAATCGAATCCAGCACATCGCGATTACTAGTACTCAGAAATTTTGCAATAAATTTATTACTATGTAAACTTTCTTTTCACTCTTCATTGTTATCATTTCCCCCACTGCCCGGCGGAATGTTTTCAGGCCTCGATTAATTAATCACCATGAAGTACCACCAATATGTAAACTATAGCCCTCTAAAGTTAATTACAAATACATATCTTGAATACATTTTCTATTCTCGCAGGGACCTTCTAGATTGTATATTTATGTCCTAAATAAACACACAACGGTTTTTTAAGAAGGAGGAAACGATTCAGAGTCCTGATATTAAGTGATAGGTACCCATATACATCCACGAAGATAGGTGAGTAGCTGATTGTTGCGGACTAATGGTCTGGTCAACCCTACCGTTCATTCAACAACCACTGTTCTGGCATCAGCTTAAAAATTCAGCCCGTTGATATCGACAGTGGCAGAGCCCGTGAAAACATCTGTTGCACGAATGCACCGGCTCGACCGGTAAAATACCATGATCTAACAGAAGATAGGCGTCAAGCCAAAATATTTCTGCATTTTGACCGACAGTGTGGCGATGGAAGCCTAATCCTAAACATTTCCCATTTCCTATCATTTTACAATAACGAAAGGATGAGAAGGGAAGAAAATTTAATGAGGGTGGGGATGGAGAGAAAATATTCTATTTTCGGTTTATCTCGGTCCATTAATGGTAGGCAACGCATCTGCCACTCATTAGCTTGTTGCATATATGTATCTATGGGTAGCACTCAATATCCGTCAAGCCGCCTGCTAGTTTGCCACCTTGAAAATGCAAAGAAAAAAGCTTTTAGGGGATTCTACCTCGAAAATTCCGGAGTAAAAGGAAATATTTGTAATAATCAATATCTACTTCATCCTTTAGTGAACACACGATTCGCTATGGTACAGACTGCAAAAAAATTAACCGAACGCAATAATTTTTGTTGGAACCAGTTGGGTGTGGTAATGCCGGCCTAATTTGAACGTTATTACGAAACGTTGCCTCTAATTTTGTGTCTATTGAGTTCTACCCTGTAGTTTAGATAATGAGTACAGGCCGATTTTAAATACCAAGAACATGTCTTCCGTTGAAATGTCCGGTAATACATAGAGTTGTTATTTAATGTTGAGTTTTCGATAAGGTATTGGCAATTTGATGATTTGATTCGAGGTCTATCAGATTAATTTCTTAATTTTTTTGACTGACGATTTTATTTTTATATTCAAAGTGTTTTGTGTAAAAAGCAATTCATTCGTCATAGTTAATTTATTTATTTAACAGTTCTTTTAATATTTTTCTCTTCTTTATTAATTGTAACGTCGATTTCATTATTTCGTTGATTGTTCGTTTCTATACTTCTTAGAGGATTTGGCTACAGGATTGTGACAACCCTAGATTCAGCAGGAAAGAATGGGTGTAACTTCGTCTGACATCAAAACGTTCGGTTGCTAATTGAATTGTGAGTAAACGCAAGAATGGCACTGACTGTGACCGGTGAAAGTCGATTGCGTAATATTCATTTTAAGCTATCGACTTTAAAATTAATCATACATCAGTTTCATTCGAGCATTTACATAATGAAGATCGATATTGTAATTTTATACAGGGCCGGTTTTACTACGTCTATAAATTAATCCCCCATCGATTAGATCACAAATCTATAAGTGAAATTGTTTGGTATTCGTTTTGAAAAAGAAAAAAAAGTGTTTTTTTAAATAAATACATTACAACACAATGTAATAATATCATGTAAGAGACGTGACTTCGTGTTTACAAAAATACTTACAAAATATTCAATATTATTTTTACTACAAATCATTACAAAATTCCTTCGTGGTTAAAATTTATGTAAAATGCACGTCGCATGTACAATAAACAAAATAATGTACTTTAATACGCTTTTATTAGCTTGGTTTGTATGTATGTCTGTTGTTGTTGTGTTTGTTTGTAACGGATTTTGAACCCCTCCAAAACATCGAATTTATTTAGGACTTCACACACGTATCAAGGACCGTTGACGATGGAATAATTTAAAGTAGTTAGTAGTAATTTTATTAATGCCTATAATAATGGCTTCCTGTTTTCAGCTTTCTGTAATAGTTTATAATTCTGCTTTCAATACTCTATGTGCAAGGTATTTGGCAGTACGTAGTCCTGTTTAGAACGAACGGCATACTAAAATAAGTTTCAGGCGTAAAGTAGCAGTATGCTTCTGCGTTTCATCTGGCGAGTAAGGCGCTGGAGGCGAAATTTCAGCCCTCCTGTCTTTTACATCCTTTCCTAATAAGGGTAGGTTGGAAAGGGGAAGAGGATTGGGCGGGGATGGGATGGATAGGAAAGGGGAAAATCATTTTTCCCGTCTTTCCCCTTCTCCATCCAGTCCATAAAAGGTAGGCAACGTTTCGGCGACTCATATATTTGTTGCGGATATCTATGGGTAGCGGTCACTTAACATCAGGTGACCCGCTGGCTCGTTTGCCAACACCTCAAAAAATTTTACTAAAACCAATTACAGTTTGTGTTTACCGAATCCATTCGAATATCGATGTTGTTTCATTCTAAAATATAGATTGAAATGTTGTACTTTAAAATATTTGCACGGTCAAGGATATTTTTAATACAAGGTATAAATTCTTTAACAACAATTGATTTTCCGATAACAAATTACGACATCTTTAGGCTCGACTCCGCTCACTGACCGTGGAATACGTAACCGTTTTATAATCATTTTAGCAACAATGCATTTAATGGATGTAATCTGCCTGTTTGGCTTTTACGAATCCATGTCAACTTTTATACATCCGGATATATTTTTAAGTGTATATATTATTTATTTATTTTTTTAAAAGTAAAATAAAGAATTATTATATAAGCAATAAGCTACTTTTTATAGGCTATATTTTTTATTTGTCTACTATCCACCCGAGCAAAACCGGGGCGGGTTGCTAGTGATTGAAATAGTAATTTACAGCATTCCTTATAGTTTTGTTGATAGTTAATAAAAGTTATTAGTCCAAAAGTGAATAAGGTTTTTTAAATATCATCTTCGAATTCCTAGTAGTGTATGCAATCAATCTCGCGGCGGCGTATCACGAGTTGTTGACCTGTAATCAACTGTAAAGTTAACTGTAATCAAACATTTAATTTGCTGGACCTTTGTATTCGGCATACACGTCTGGAATCGATCGCCAAATAAACGTCTTACGGTACCTGAGACACTAAAATATATTCTAATAGTCTATATTTATTATACGTACACAAATATGGAAATGCATATACATATAATCCGTTCTTAAACCAAGGCGTCAAAGATATATTACTACCTGATCCCGCGACTTCGTCCGCGTGCAAATTAATAAAAATGTTTTTTCGTAGACATATAATTATACGAATTTGAAAAAATACGAGGATTCTTATTATGTATCTTAGCCATACTACGCGACACATTTTTTGCACATTTTTTATCCCCCTTCGACAACCCGTAATGTATTTGGTATTGGCTTATATTACGGTTAGCTGAGCGATGACGCAGATATTTTTATTATTAGTACGGTGTACTAATAAAAAAAATACAATACCGTTATTCCGTAATTCCAAACATCATGTGTATTGAGTACGAAAATTTTAATATGATATTACATACAGACACTTCAATTTTATTTATCGGTATAAATAAATATATTTTATTCGATAAAAATTCATTAAACCAGCAGCAAGACGAAATTGACTGCATACGATAAGCATAAGAGCGTTACTTTGCAAAGAGAAAGGCCAGACAAATTTTAGCCTAACCGTGGATTAGAAGGGCGTTGTTTATGATGGATCCATGTAGTCAGCTTTAAAAATTTGATTAATGGTCATAATTTTTCCGACTGTGATCAGCCTGTCGTATTATATACATATATATTATTTGTTTGTACCCGTAAGTTTGAATTATTCATAACCTGATATTACTATACTATATTCATGTGTTTTATTTTTTGGCAGACTTACTACTTACTTAAGAGATAAGAAACGGCACGATCGCCTTTCAGTGTACGCCAGGTTCACACTGGCGAATCGAATGAAAATGCCAATTGTAATGGTACGCCCCGATTTACTAAAAGATCAAAGTTCGAGGTAAACATCGCAGGGAGCTGCGGGGTCAGATGTCTAACAAACATGACGTCTATCTGCGTTCAGACCTCGCGGTGTGTTACCGTGAGTTCACACTGAACGAAAACGATCACGTTAAACATATCGTCATCTTACATAAAACATGTTTTATGTGATTTTTTTAGCAGTGCGAAATGCTATGTACAATCTTTTATTTATTTTTCATAGATTTCGATTAAGAAGTCGTGAAAGTAATATAAACGTGAAATAATATAACTGTACTTTTTTCGTGCGTACCTAAATATTTTGTTCTATGAAAACACCTGGTCATCAAAAGATGATGAATGGAAGGCGAGTAATGTGGAGTAACTGCTTATACAATTTAACTGCTTTAAAAATGCAATGTGTAGTATTAAATATCATTATAGGTATGTTATGTAAAATGGCGCATGTTTGATGCAATAAAATATGATCGCTAGGAGCGTTATAGTAATTTAGTTATCCAACAACCGATGAAACGAAGTTTAAGCCTAACCTGAGGCGCTTTACCGCTTTTAGTGAACAACAAAGCGTGTCCCTCGTCCATTAGCCAGACAACTCTACGAAGCGAACTTGACAGCTCGGTCGGTGCGAGGATGCTTGTGAAGGCGTTGCAATCAGGAAGCGAGTTGTCGTGCCCGCAGCAACGAGCCGCCGCTACAATGTTCCTCCTATTAGAAACGTTGACTGTTAGACTAAAGGGGCTAGTTTTAATTAGCGAGATGTATTGGGCTGTTCAAATGCTACGTACTAATTGGGAATGAGTTTTCGTTGCTACTGGGAAAAGTAAGAAGACAATGAAAGCATTGAAATCTCGCTCGGTTAGGTGGAAACGAAATCAAAAGGAAAGAAATTGTTATTTCCATACGACGTTATTATGCCTTTATCATTTTAAACTTATTCAATATTTGGTTTTATTAATACATGTTTGAATTTTATTTAAAGCAGTATGTACAAGACAGGACATAACTTCACATAGCGCTTATTCGGTGACTAGACAATGTTTTAAAATAAACAACTTCTTGTGTAAATTAATCCGACATCTATGATTAGAGAAAACGTACATTAGATATTTATATACGCAGAAGAGCACGTGTTATTGCAAAGATATGTGAAAACGCGATTAAAATAGACAATCCAATGCATAAAAAAAGTTTTAAAGAGGATAGAAAGTATGTTTGACGATTCATTGATATCCGATGATTAACTTTACTTGATCATCGAGTTGTAACTCGTTTTGAAAGAGAGAAACTGTGTTAAACCTTTAACGGATGTTTAAGCTTTTACCGACAAGTAAGTGCAGGTGCAACACCCATAATAAACGGATATTTTATTTACAAGGATTGTAAAGGCAGGCGCAAAAAAAGGAAAGGTCTTAGTACGTTTCCTTTTTTATAACTAGTGGGTCTTGTCACCTTGTATCGATTAAGGGGTTCTATGAGCGCGCGGCTCATTTAATTTTCAGTAACTGTCAGCACCCGCAAGTAAATGTGGTAAATTTTAACAGTGGTAGAGCCCGCAACAACAACACATGTAGCACGAATGGGCCGTCTCGACCGGTGAAGTACCAGGACCTCACGGAAAACAGGCGTGAAGTAGAAGTACTCTGCGTTTCGTCTGATGCGTGAGGTGCCGGAGGCCTAATTTCAGTCCTCTTCCCCTTCCCACCCTTTCCTCATAAAGATAGGATGGGAACGGGAAGAGGATTGGACGGGGAGGGGGTTAACGGGGAAAAGGAAATATCCTTATTCCTGCCTATGCCCTCTTCCGTCCATTAAAGGTAGGCAACGCATCTGCAGCACATTTGCATGTTACGGATGTCCATGGTAGCGTTCACTAAACATCTGGTGATCCGCTTGCTCGTTTGCCAACTATGATAAAAAAGGGCCTGTGGCACTTACTTACTAGTTCACTTATCCACGAAATACATTTCTACTTCAAGCCGGTGTTCGGTGAGATCGTGGTTATGCCCCAATCAAGAATTACGTCTACTATTCTTAAATACTCCATGACCATTTGATGCTCATGTGAACGTAATAAAACCACTTAAATCAGGCAGTTATCTTTTTATGTAAGCCTTTAAAATCTATTTTTACTACCTTTAAATGATATTCCAACAAGGAGATAGGCTGGTGCGAATCACACACACACAAGTTTACGAATCATTTAGTTTATGTTACTTTTAGTATTTTTTAATGTTTTAATATTACGTTCGACGACGAGAACATGATATTACTTGATTTTACTTTCGATGTAATCAAGAAATCGTGTCGCGAATAGTTTGTTTAACTTTAACGTTACTTTAATAGTAAACTTAATAAACTCGCTTTAATTATTTACGTGATTATAGAATATATTTTTATTATGTTATTAATGTAAACAAGGAAACGTTTATGTATTCTTTCCTATCAAAGTTTTCAGGAAAATATAAATTGTAAAGTACTACAACGGAAGCTCGAAGATACCTCTATTAAGATATAGATAACGTGACAACACTGAAATTCAAGTTGAATTTAAAAAAAAATCAAAGAACATAGTAAAACCTTATACCACAAGCTAAAACGCAAATAGCTTAAAAAATATAAGTGCTAATTAGTAGTTAACAATCTGTTTAAGATTTTACTAAAACTCTTACAATTTTATGACACATTAAAGCGTCATTAATTAAAAATGTAATCGATTCTTTTCCATTATCCAATCTTAATAGAAGCTTCAGGTATACGATCGACGTGATTCGCTGAGAGCTACTGAGAGAGACAGAGAGAGAGATAGATGAGAATCTTATATCAATTAGAAATAGATTTAATTTCACTCGATTGTATGTTACTCCGACTAAAGAACGGAAATTGTGCAGTATTAAATGAAGTTGTAAAACATATGCCCGTTCATTGACCCTTGATTGCCGAGTAAACTTGTTCGTTAACTAGATACAATTAATTTTTTTTTATTCTACATAAATATGTAATTTACATTAGGAATTTAACTGACGATGTCACGTCTTTTAAGCCAATCGTTGTAGACAGTTATCGCTATCAGCTTTCTAACCACTTATCCGTATACAATTGAAAAAATTACACCAGAAAACAAAGACTTGTGTAACATTCAATTTGACGGCATCAAATTCAATGCAAGTATGTACGTATAAGCAATAGAAAAAGATCTTACTACATATTTTTGAATTCCAATGGCCATAATGGGAAAATATGTGTATTTCGTTACATATTTTTTGTACTAATGTCGCCAAAAAATTACCACTTTAAACAAATAGTGGAATTAGCTGAAAAGTAAATTTAATAAAAACATTTTCGGCTGTACGTGTGCTGTGACGTGGATATGCTATAACACGGTTGTCAAGAATAATTTTACTTGTAGTTGAAAACTACCAACGCAATTTATTTGAACGTTTGAGTTAATCTGAAGTATAATTTACAATTATTACAATGAGCAGGAACAATTGACCGCATCTCATTCGGCCCGCATTTGCTTAAATCGCATTAAATTCCATTATACTGTTTGAATAGGATTATTTACATAATACGACAGTATTAAATTTACTAAAACATTTCGCGACCGGAGATGGCATTAAGATAACTTCGTAACTTAGTCCGTTGGTTTGCCAGTATTATAAAATATTCTAAATTCAAATTAAAAAAGAACATACGTATATCTTTGTCTTTAAAAATCATCACTAAAGTTTTAGTACTTGATACAATATTTATGCTGTTTAAATGAAACTGGCAATCAGGCGAACTGCCAAGCGAGAAATATTTTGTGTAAAATAAAAATAAAATTTTTTGTTTGAATAGTGTTTGAACTATGTTGTAAATAGTTGTTAAATTTGATTTAATGTGTGTGTTTAAAGTAAAGTGTGGCATAACAAAACGCACAATAGTATACAGGTTGATAACAGGAATAAGCTTTAGATGCAAAAAACATGAACAATAGTAGGGTGAAAGATGAATATAACGTAAGCCCTGTTATGTGAAACTGTAACAGGCTTCATTAAAATGTCTGAATATTCAGTAAAATAAAGAATGTTACTATATTATGTACTGTGTAAAAGTATTCTGCAATTGCATACAAATGCATTTGGTAGTTATGTTTAGTTTTGTTCTAGTGTCTAATTTGCAACAAATATCACTTGAATTCAACATTATTTTCCCTCTGTAAATTCCCCAAATTCTATTTTAATCGCTTTTTAAATATCCAAAGAACTAAAGCATTTTCTGCTTTCTTATTTTAATTTACATTGAAATTGAAACTTTATCGGATATAATTATTAATTTACATAATGCTTGCTCGGTAATAAATATAGTTTGCGAGGATACTTCACGCGTGGCAGTGCCGAAAGGGAGCGTGTGTGGCTACTCTCTGGAAAATTACTCGGATCAGTTACGACCCGATGGACAGATACCGCGCCGGCGTCAAAACGTTTACAATGAATTAATGTCAGGTTACGTAGCGCATCTACATATTAATAAAAGTTAAAACAATATGTATTTGTAGAAAAGAAAAAAATAAGTAGTTATTTTTTCATGTATAAAAAGTTAAAATGTCAATGTTCTTGTTAACATAAGACTTTCGGGCTGTTATATTATTTTTTATGAAAAATAAAAAAGTTTATACATACCGACAAAGTTATCATTGGGGTCGGTACCGCCGCTGTAGTGTTGCCAATTAAATTGTAAATGCAAATGTGCACAAAATTGAGAAAGAAAAAAGTTGTAGTTTAATAATTCAGAAAGTAATTTATTTTTACTGCACAAAAACAATTCAATTAAATTTTCGCCGGATAATTCGCAAACAAGCAACGAGTAACCTGGGACAAAATTCTACAAGTTTAATTGTTGTAGTTGTAATGGTTTTGAACTACTGTCAAGGTGTGTAAAGTTATATGACACTAGTAATCCGCCACAGCTTCACTCGGGTAGTTAGACAAATAAAAAAAGCAAAATATAGCCTAGGTTACTCCCTGTTAGAAGATTTTTCTTTTGGTGAAAGAATTTTGAAAATTGATTGGAATTTATAAAGTTTTTGCGGAACAAACAAACGATCAAATCTTTTTGCTTTTTATAATATTATAGTAAATGATTAGAAGACGATTTTTAAAGAAGAAGCAATAAATAAAAGCATTTTACATTATTCAAATGACTATTAAGATTGACATGAACGTTATAAACACGTAGTAAAATACTCAAGAGTAGTGCATTCATGAGGAGAGACGACAAGTTACGATTATTACGGGCTTCCCATCTAACGCGGCATCACAATGTTAGATAGTGGAAGACGAGCACAATGAAAGGTTAGCAACCTCGGGACGCGTTCCATTGTCACTACCATGTGGGAATTTTAAAGTGCGCCCGCACTCCGCGCCCGGCTACTTATATGTAAATGCAATCCATCGATTATATTTCATTTCAGATTCATAGTGTGGTCTTACAATTTCTTTTTGTTTATTGTGCTTACTATTGAAATAAGAAATTACTATTAATTTTTAATTTAAAACTTGCATAAAAGATGTACATAATCTTCTTAATATAAAGAATAACTTGACAGAAAAAAATAAAACAAATGGCAATTTCGCGGGAATAATCAAGCATGTAAAACGTGTTTTATTATTAGCATAATAATAAAATTCTCGTGTACGTAAAGACATGAGAGATGGTGTGGGCAAAGTATCGCTGACAGCATGCTTTATGCCGTGTCACCGCTTTCCTCTTTATCAGTTAGAGGTGTAGATACAAGCCCGGTCTCGGTGTTGGATAGGTCCTATAACAGATCGTAATCTATATGGTATGCTGATACGTAATTGATACTTGCTATCATTTGCATTGCAATTTCAAATATTTTATTACAATCATGTATAAATAAATCATTTTCATAAGCTTAATTAAAATAAACTAGAACTTTTTATTGATTTGAAAAGACGAACTAGAATATTTCAGAATACTGTCTTAAAATGGAGGTATTTTCCCGTTTCATCTGGTGAATGAGGGGCTGTTGATCCTACTCCATTGCCAACCGTCCTCAAGTTTTTCTTATCTTGTTTCCTCAACTAAATTGCAAGTTATCTGATATGGGGATATTGATGAGTAGCGGTGATCATACAGGGGAAAAACGAGCGAACGGCTCACGCTATCGCTGTCGCCAGACCAGACTGTCATATGGCAATGATGGTAGTTCACTGCAAAGCACCTTCAAACTTTAGTAGTGTTAGAGTCGGCAATAATATCTGCTGTACGACTGGGCCGGCTCGACTGGTGAAATACCACGACCACACAGAAGACAGGCCGGAAGTAGGATTAATTTATACTTCTACGTTTTGTCTGATGAGTGAGGTGCCGGAGGCCCGATGTCAGTCCTCTTCCCCTTTCCATCTTTCCCTACAAAAGATATGATGCGAAGGGGAATAGGATTCGACGAGTAGGGGATGAATAGCAGAAGGAAATATTCTTTTTCCTGTCTATCCCCTCCTCTATCTATCCTGCCCAGGTTGGCTACGCATCTGCCACTCATTTACTTACGGACGCCTTTGGGTAGCGGTCACTTAACATCAAGTGAACCGCTTGCTCGTTTACCACCTCCTTCTATAAAAAAGTAACTATTTATTGATAAGGCACAAAGTTCTTTCATTACACATCTATCTGTTATTCCGTTATATGTTTTTTCTATGAAAACTATTTCCCACAGCTATATAATCACTTTTAAAGCGCAGTAATTTACCTTGCACAGGGAGAAAATGTCGTTTTGATTTACTGGTATACCAGAGAGAGTTGAAACGATAAAATATACAGGAATCCGTCGACACAAACGTACCGACGGACGTAAGTTCTCTATAAAATTGAAGGAACAGTTAGGTTGAATAACGACCACGACCCGAGACTTCCTTGTGAATTTTCCTATTCACCACTAATTGATTTATACGAGACGTTTCAAGACCTTGTTACGTGAATGCTGGATACGTATAGCTCTCAAACAATAGACCATAATTTCATACTTAATTGCATTACAAGACTCTGTTACGAAATGGGACCGCTTTCGGACCGATCACTTTGTATCATTTAAGTTACGTTTAACCTTTATACCTGATGATACTGCTACTATGATTACAACATAAAAAGGCTTGAATATTTATTAACGGGAATTCCAACATAATTGTTTCCTTATACAGTTATGTTGTTTATACTCGCTCAGACACATTCTCACTTATGCATAGTTCATTAATGCCATTCGCCTATTCTGCGGTTGCTGTAAAATAGTACGCTGTGCAAAAACTTTCCTATGTTTAAATATTGTCTAACCTCCACTTTGTGGTAAAGACTACAGTATTCTCAGGAAAATGGTTAAGCGAAATTAAAGACTTTAACAAAATTAAAGACCACCACTTTAAAGTGCAACGTTTAGTATTTTGGTTGATTTTTTTTAACAGTAATCATCCGAAATTGTTCCTAAATAGCCTGCAATCATCCTTTCAACGACGAAAACGCATTCACATAAAAGTAAAGTTATGTTTGATATCGGGGTATTAAAATCCTGCGGTTTTACACCACGGTTCCATACCAATTTATATATTTTATAGGTTTTTTTTTTAAATAAATAAAGAGAAAAAAGTATAAGGTATTTTAAACCGAGTCCTTTAAAGCTCGATTGTTGTTTTAACGAAGTAACTATTCATTTGACCAAGCCTATTATTTAAGGTACTTGAAGAGTAATAAAATATGCCCAATTAAAAGTGTTCATCCCACTTTAAGCTTTTATGATTTGAAGGCAGGATGGCACGAAGCCTTATTGTGTTAGCATGTCGTCACATTGGGTCGCATTAACAGTTCGCGGGCAGCGGGACCGAGCGCCGTTTTAAACGACATCCTGTCGGGCCGTGGCCGAGCGATACCGACTCGAATATGTGAGCTTGTGCGTGAACTGCGTTATAAAATCTGACTTAAGGGACTGTTAAGCTGTGGTTCGTAAATTTAATATTAGCTGTGCTGTTGTTTGGTCAGGCGTGACCAAATGTTTTTGTCGTCGTGTCTTTATTTTTAAGTTTTATACATTGTCATAAGTACTAATTCACTTCGGAGATATGTTAAATTTAGTAATTACGATATAATACGAACAATCAAGACATGAGTATTACTCGCATCGTCCACTGTTAATTTGATACAACTTTTTATAATATAATGCTATGAAAAGAGTACTTTAGTAGAGTAGAACGACTGAACCACTCAATAATAGTCCCCAAAAAGCCAATGATTGCACTAGTTACAGTCGCTTTGTATACTAATTCAGTAACAATTTGCGCCAAAAGCCTAATATAATGGTTTAAAGTACGGACTGCAAAAGAAGTGGAAGGCCACCATTCGTCTAATGTCTTAGACCATCTCCTAGCCCAAATTAAAGTAGTTTGAATGGTTAAATTAAATATTAGTAAATTATTTCAACAATCTACTAACATTTTATAAAAACTAAAAATTAAATTTCTAAACGATTAAATAAAAGCCATAGTTTACTGAGAACAAGCTTCTCACTTTAGGATGTACACAATACCTTATAATTATATATTAGGAATATATAAAGAACTCGTTAATCTGTCCAATTCAACTCAAGCGTATGTTTTAGTATTATTTAATAATATTCTGCTTAATACTTGAATGATGTATTCAAATCAATGATCTTCAGCTTCACGGATTTAAACTATTGGCGTATTAAGTAATGTAACAAAAGAATGTGGAATACAAATACAATATTAACAATGTGTAACACGATTGTGCTGCATTCGTGGAACACAAATACGTGGTAAAGCCTAGTGCTGTAACAAATGTGATATGAATTTTAAAAAGTTATCGATTGTGCAGTGGCCGAATGTCGATATGTGAGCTGCGTTCCAGTTCATATGGAATTTGTGTTAATCAATAAATTATTTATTCGATTAAATATCTGTTTAGAATATAAATTGGTTACATCGTGAAAATGTACCTAGATTTTAGTGTTGATTTTTTAATCGTTTAATGCAGCAAACATACGAGTACAATCTTGTTCTCACGATCCTAATTAGCGGTCAGAGTCAGACAAACTTAAGATATCTGAATTACAAGACCAACCACAGGTATTTTAGCCTAAATTAGATGTTATTGACCGTTAGCTGCCGTATCGAATGTTATTTTTTTTAACTAGATTGTAAAGCAATACTTTTCCTATTTATTAATGTATGCAAATATTTTTAGTGAATCTTATTTTAATAAATATTTAACAGTCTCTTATCTACGAATTTAATAACTAATTAGTGTTTTCGTTTCCATTTGATATTTTAATTTATGAATCACTTTCGAACTTGTCTTTTATGTACTGAATACATTTTTGAATCTATGTTTGACAATAAACATAATTATTATATGTTTTAGTACAATTTTGAATTGTTACACTTCACATTAGACATTAAATATCAACTATAATCTTTTTCATTGACCCAACAATGAAAGTGTTAACCATTTTCAATATTCTATTTATAGTTTTGTTAATATATAAATATCTGATAATTATTTCTATCTTAGAACCTAGAAAGAGAAACCTAGATGCCTTTAGAAAGCTATATCTAATTTAAGGATACTTTATATTGTTTCGAACTCCTTTATTACCTACTTTTACTAAGTACTTTTATGTTGTTTAGATTATTTAATAAAGGTAATTTAAAACTTTCTCTAGAATAACTCTAGTACATAAAGCAAGTCCCTTGACGTTATCTTCATTACCCATTAAAATATTTTTAGTACTCTTCTTCTTTCATTCATGAATATCGTTTTTTTATAACTCTTAAGATATCTGAAGTTAATTAATAGAAAAAAGAAACTTTCTACCTACGTACATTGCTCAATAAACACAATACTAAAATAAACTTTATACATTCGTATTGATTAGAACGTTTAGTCTTCGGCATACGAAATGCAACCTTAGGCGATAGCAGGAACGTGTTTTAATAGTGGCTATTCATCGTTACTCTTGCTTCATCGCCGAAGTCACAGTATTACACAGTCTGTATACATAAACATTTACAAAACCCTTATAACATCGACTTACATATGTATTGCTTAATGCAACTAAGCAATCCTCAATGTATGTTCATCCAAATATTATGAATGCAAATGTAAGTTGTTTATTACGTTTTCATTGCTAGACGACATAACCAATCATTATAAAAAAATTGCATATACATTGTCAGGGGTACATAAAATAACATAGGGAACCATTTACCCCGAAAAAATATGAAAGTTCCAGTCTTATCCCGACGATCTGGATCAAGACATAACAAAGTAATCAAAGAATTTTATTTTCAACGGTCTTTAACAAGCATATCAACGCGAACGAAGCCGCGAGTAAAAACTAGTAAGTAATAACTTTCACGACCCATTAAACACATCGACTAGTTTCATTCCCCTTTCGGGCAATTTCTCTTTCTTATTGGGACGACAAGTTCCCAATACATTTTCTTTTCTTCGCAACTCAAGTGGGTTGACCGTTTGGTTTCTCTCGTTTTATAAAATTGCAGCTTGCTAGACTAGATTACAGTTGTCTAGGGCATTATGACTGAGCCGGTCAAGTGAGATTGATACGAATGATGAAATTTGTCGTTAGTTGTCCTCACCTTAGTTATTAAGGTTAGAAATTAGGGACAGTCAGCGATTGATTATTATAAAGCGTATAATAAATAAATATGCGCTCACACCCGTAACCCAGAGGCGTAGGCAGAGATTATGGATTTCCATTTGGCGCGATCCTGGCACACCTCGCTCGCTTCTTCTACATCCATTCATCTACGTAGGAGTTTAGAGATTATACTTAACTTTTATAAATGGATATCCATTAAATTTGTAAAGTACTATAAACCTCCACTCTAAGTTAAGGTGTAATAAGGTTAGTTTTATAAAACGTACGATGCTATGGATTAAATTAATCTTTGTCCCAAGCTGCGAACCTCTAAGGTCCATTACGCGAATATGTCAGGAAACCTTTGCTTGGTTTTGATTAAAATTACTGATTTATTTTTGTAACTAGCACCAATGATTTTTGCAACAATTTTTTATCTGAGGCCATTTTACTTAGTATTTCATAACAATAAATAATGCGCGTTAGTTAAAATAATATAATAAGTACTTATTGTTGCGTGCGGTACAAATTTTAGCTTCGATAGTTGATCTTGAGAAGCATAGACAAGACCATAGCGCAGCGGGGAACGACCGTACGTTTCTATGGTTTATTGTTCAAACCTGTTTCGAATTATACATTTCGAGCATTTTGAGACGGTGAATAGAAATACAATTAATACAGAATTGTATTCTATTGTGCAAATTTAACTGTCCAAAAACATGCCATAAGATATTAGCGCAGATGTGAGATGAGTGATTTGATATTCTATAATATTTGAGAGCAAATAGCTTCTCAAAATAGTGAACAGGCTGCAAACAGGCTTCTTTTAATACCGTTTTTTTACTTTTTTTTGTGACATAGTAGTATAATGAAATTATGTATTTCCTAACGGAAACGAGTCTATTATTTAATAATTCATACTAATTCACTGTGTAATATAAACAATTATTATTAACATTATCTTTTCATATTTACGGTAATAAATAATTAAATTATTAATAACTTGAAAGTCGTAGCGAATCACGCGAGACAATTCGTTATCCGGCTAGTTGGGACAACGCGGATGCGCATGGCGAAGATTTATCACATAGTCGTTGGTCGTAAATAACTTGGCCGGCCGAGGGGCGGAACGACTTGGGTCGAGCGAGAGGCCGCGTCTCTCAAGGCCGATGCGCAGGCAGATATCATGGCACTAGCTGCCCCACCTGGAAACTGGTATACACGCATTGTGCTGAATTGGTAATCGACAATAATTTATTATCTGAAAGGCATTGTTACAACGATCTCGTTTTTAACAAATTATAACGTAGAGAATTTTATAGAGATACACTCCAAGAGACGGTACATTTTGCGTTGTTTGGTGTGATACTATAAAGCGAAAAAAATTCTCATAGAAACAATTTATCACATCAATTCATAATCGTAACTGTAATCCGTAATACCCGTAATGTTTTTTTTTTAAATTACCATAACCTAATTGTACAAATTACGGATTTCCATTTGGTACGGTCCTGGTACACCTCTCTCGTATCTTCTATATCGCGCATATGTACGTCGGTTACTACCGCGATGCTCCTTAAATCACTAGTAACTTACTTAAATCTTTACTTTTATTTACAAATACGTTTCTAATAATAGCCCACTAATTTATCGATTTAAAACTCAACAAAACAATAAATACCTAATGTTGCCAACTTTCTTATCGCTAAATGTTAACAAATCTGATAATCCTCATTAATCATTGTAAAAAATAATTTTGTTCAAGGCTTTATTAGTAAAGATTACTTCAGTACGGCGTACATTGGCTAACTTGTCGAACGGCCTCACCTCACAACTGTTCAAAGGCCGATCGTTGGTCAGGGATTGTCTCTGGTTACCTTTCGATAAATTGTGTTACTCGTAATACAATAGCTTTATGTTTGTAATACCAGCTTAATACCCGCCCGCAATAAAGCATACTAATTTATTGAACCATAGATAAAAAAAAACTTTGTACCCGTTTCTCTTTAAAAAAAAAGTTAGTAGAGAAGTAATCATTTTAATTTATATCATACTCTATTTCATTTTAAACGTGTCATAATGAACGAGATTACCTAAAGTATTTGATAACTGGGTTTATATGCATAATGTCAAATGCAGTAATGTTCCGTATACAGTCAAAAACGTTTATTTTTTAGTTTCTATATTTTTTGGTTGAAACAAATCATCATTTTTTAATATAAATACCGCAATAGATTACTTAAAATTCATAGATTACGGTACCTAGTAAATTTCAGAAATCATTTTATTGTATTTCTTGCCTTATGCCTCCTAGTCAGGAATATTTAAAAAATTTAAACAACAGATGTTCAGCTCTAGCTAAGTTTGTAGCCAATCAACCTTCGATCGGCGTCATCATTTCATACAACACATTACAATCGGTCACAAAGTATCGGGTTACTTTTCCACTCTACTTAGCAAAGGGCGATGAATGTTCATTATGCCGCAATGATTGACGCAAATTTGTAGTTATTTGTGCATTCATATTCCTATTTAATTATTGATATATGATTGTATAATAGTGATGGGATTGTCACCTGTTAATAAAAAAACGTCGTGTGGTGGCTGCAGAAAAACATCATTATTTTTATAAACTTACTGCCTCCTCTCACACATTCGTGTCATATTTTTCTCGTTGGTTTTATTTTGTAACCTTATTCCGTGTATGACAACTTCTTCTTTGTATTAAAAAGTTATTATTGTCAAATCATTATAAATTTATGATATTACCAGGGAAAATACATTAAATCCTGCGCGTATATGAATACAACGCTATGTAAACTTTTCAAAACGACTGGCAAACGAACATTCAATTTATATTTGCATATAAAAAATCTAGGGTATTGGCAAAGAGCCAGCCAGCGAACGATCAGTGTAAACCTGCGTTTATTCAGACCTATGATCTGTAGGACAGACTTTTAGACTTTGAAAGTAGTGCCTTTCGCCACGTAAAAAAAACTACGATAAAAATATTGCCCGTTGTCTATTACTTTACACAATGCTATACATCGGTGATGTCCTTCAAATTTATATAGGTATACGCATAATGACGCCTTTTTAAATATTTCAACGATACAATCGATGGTTTCATGGTTTGCACTGATGCCCGACTTTAAGTTTTAGAAAATCTACTAGGGAACCAAGCAGACGTTGTCTTTGCCCTTTGTTTATCGTGATTCGTCATAAAATTAAAACAAAAATCACTACGAACCCGGTGGCAGTGCCATCTAACCAATTGAGAATTTAAGCCATCTCAGGATCAAACTCTAATACACGGAATTTTTATTATCAAATTCAGTCCAGCCCTATCGAAAGAGTTCAGTCATGTACATAAGCAGAAGAAATATGTACGGGTATAAAGATAAAATTAATACTTTCAGCATCTCCTCAGGGTTTATAGTACGGTCTCCTGTAATCTAAAGTTTATTTTAATTTGCCGCCTGCGAGGGGCAGTGAATACCTTAACACTATTTACGAATACGTACCTTAAGATTGTCATTAAAATACCAACAAAACTAATTTAATTAAGTGTCGTAAATGTGACATTAAAACAGTCTGTAGCTTCGTTCCTACAACATAAACATTACTTTTAATGGTAGAAATGAATGCGTCGCTCTTGTTCCAGGAAATGAGTTTCCATAGAAACCGCTAATGCTAATGAGGCGGGTAAAGTTTTACTTTTACCGAGATATATTGCGAGATAAAGTTTTCTTATAGACGAGACAAAAAGAGGAATATTGGAGGATTGTGAAACGCGCGGGTACTTTACGCTCTATTATCGCACATTCAATCGTGGAGCTTGGCAGATGTCGCCGTAAGCCGCGGAGCCTCCGAGACGCCGTGATTCATGCGATAAGGCGGCAACGAGTCTGTCCGCTACCATTAATTGAGTATTTGTCTCGACCGGCGCAAACCTATGTACTTATTTGCAATCTTATTAGAACTCTATGCATAGATATTATACCAGAATATTCTGGTTTTCATTTGAGTGATGCAAGGGACCATACGTAACGTTTAAAAAGTTAACGTTAACTTAAGTTAAAGTTAACAGTTTTTAACGTTTTATAAAGTCTCACAAATCATACTCATAAATAATTAGGGAAATGATTTTGTCTTTATTTCGGATCGCTCAAGTACGATAAAACTGTCGCCATGTCTTTTTTTTGCAAAAAATGTTAATTGTAGATTATAATAACAGGCGGAGTGATTGAAGAAAAAACGAAACTGCGAGATTTATTGTAGTTGTAGGATTTTATTTACTACTTACTTGAATTTATTCCGAATTCATTATCTCGAATATTACTACCATGAATTAAGATTTCCACGCTGAACTATTTCCCAATACTTTCATTCGGAACACACTAAATATAGTACGCGATTAAAGGATTGGTTCGAATAATTTATTAGCTTTTTGCTAATACATATATCTATGTACGTACGCCACCTACATAAGTACGACGACAATAACCTCATCCTATTTCACAATCGGAATTTAATAAGCTCAAGAAATTGCTATAATATGTTATAGTAATAAATAAATCTCTCAAAGTACAGCAAATTATTTTAATATTGCAATATTTTTATTATGACTTCAGCACTCAGTATATACAGGTCCTTATAGGCTCAATTTACTGGGTACTAATAACGTCGGTCGGTCTAGAGGGCATGAATGAAATGGCAAATGTTCCGCCGAGCGCGTAGGCAGGACTCCGTCGTTAGATAAACTTGAAGGTGGTCATTAATATCCCTCGTATTTAATAGCGTGTAGAATAACGAGGGAATATTGGTTGGAATTAATTTAGCTAGAATACTGAGAATTCCATTAGGTTTAACCATTTAATATGTATATTCGTTTTAGAGCATGTGTTTAATTTAAAATGAGGCCGCGTTGTTGGGACCGATTTTGCAACTAGACGAACTAGCTTCCTTCATCCTGCCTATTCCACGTGTGTTAAAAAGGCCGTACAATATATATTTAGAATAAAGTAAATTATAACACTAGCAATCACCCCTCGGCGTTTTCCCCTCCGCTCTTTACATCGGTTAAAGGGTAGTCGCGCACTCGCAAGTCGCGGCAAAGATTTGACTAGGCGAAAGCGCGAAATGAAGAAAAGAGAAAGATCCGCCACATGGTTAGCCCTTAATAC
>JWHW01050622.1:36765-69527 GCA_000931545.1 Papilio glaucus | reverse complement strand
ACCGGCGCAATGACTATTCAAGGTAAAATTAGCAAAAACACGTTTTTTAAAAAAAATGTCCCTTGCTAGGTTTTGAAATTGGGCAGCCGATCTATCCTTTGACTTTAAATCTAATTTATTTTGTGATAAACGAAAATGATATACAGATGTATAAAAATCTTTTCCTGTAAAGAGTAGCTGGATTACCTCCCGGAGGCTAACTCGTATCACATTTCTATAAGCTCGATAAACATATGATCACAAATAACTTCTCTGTCGTTATGAATGGGCATCTATATCCACTGCTAAAAGTTGTGTTTATAAATATCTATCCATTAGGTGAACACTATCGGTCTTGAAAGATTTTTCCGTATTTTTTAGTAGCGATTTCCTTGACTGTACAGTTTTTATTCTTTATTAAATCTATTATAAACTAGACCACTTCTCGTTGACCTTTAATCTACTATCTACATGGCTAAGGCTGGCAGATAAAATGCAGCTAGATCTAATAATAGCGACAGTGACAAGTCTCTTTGTGGTCGCATTCCTGACATTTTATACTAAGCTTTGTTCTACTTAAAGCGGCTAACTTATAGTATTTTTAACACGTTTTTATTAGCTTTGTCTTTCTCATTTATCTATGTATGTATTTATGTATCTTTGTTATGAAATCTTATGATGTAATTTACACAAAATAATAAACGTTAGAGAAAATACGGTTAGGGTCCTTCAAGAAGAGAGCGTATTCCCTCCTTAAAGGCCGGCAACATATCCCGTTCCTCTGGTGTTGGATGGTCATGATCGTTGTTGATCGCAAGGCTATAAAAAAGTCCGATCAACATGAAAATTACATGAGATAAAGGACGACAATTTATTTTCTAACTTTCTTTAAGTCTTGATCAGCAATATTAGGACAGGAAAATAAAATTTCATTTCAAGAATAATGCTATCTCTAGTGGTAAAAAATGAAAAAAAAGCTATTGGCGCTTTTCGTTGTGGGCACTTTGCGTGATCTTAAAATGAAGTTTAATCGATTATTATTATATACTTTTGCAAAACGCAAATATCTCTGCATACGAAATTTTACCTATTTTATATGGATATGGACATGAAATTATTGGTTAAAGAACTATCAGATTCAGTCGACATAAATCGGAGACAGCAACTGGTATCTACAGCATTTACCTATGCCCCCTCCAGCCCGTAAGGGTAAGAAACGAAGTGAGATGGTTAAAATAACAAATTATTAAATAATTTTCTTAAAGTTAGGCCTAAAACATGACATAATGAAAATTAGATGTCGCAAAAGAGCGCTTGGACTTCAGATTGTAACATATTGCACATAAACGATGTTAGATGAGATATAAGTTTCTTAATTCAAGGAAAATGAGGTACTTTGTTTAGCAAAAGAAGTCTCCTTGAGTTGAGTTGTATCTGTTTATTTTATTTTAATCGAATGTATAAAATATGGAAATACTTTTTATCTATTAAGACTCTTCATAGAAAGATTATCATAACTTTATAACTTTTTTAAAGTTTATATTTTTTTTATTACAAACTGACTGCTGACAAGCCAGGCTAGTTAGCATGTCTAGACCGACTCGTCTTCGATGTTTTATGACATACCACTATCAGACACTATTTATTCGAATTTTATTTTTGTTAACTGTAAATTTTTGCAAACTTAGTTAAACAACAACTTACTCAATTTCGCATTAAAAAGAAAATCATAAACACAAACTGAACAGGATAATGTGTTTTGAAGATGTTTATCATAATTTTTAGGTTATGAATCTAAATTAATAATCACAGGATTACAGCTATTGTTATACATCGTGACACTTTGTAAATATATTGTATCCCCTTACAATCACTTTGTTTCATATTATTCATTCATTTTACTTCACAATTGTTTATTTATACTTTAGTAGTATAAATCAAATTGTACGTAACCAGATAAATAAACGTATAAATAAATTTAAACTGACAAATGAAGTAAAAATAATGGATCTTGCAAACAAGTTAGGTATTTATTGTTATTTATAGGTAAAGTTAGAAGCACTGAAGCGAAGAATTTGCACACTTTCAAAACATCTCGTGGGTGCCTGTGTCGCAACCGGCGCTGGCCGACTTGCATACAAATTAATTTGTTTACACATGAATATATTCTGAAAACGTAAAAGGAAACGGATATGGATTTGTATCGCTTTAAAAAGAAAGTGAAACTCATAAAGTGCCTAAATAAATAGGTAACGGAAAGCAGTTTATGCAGATTTTCCAATTAAACGGACGTTTTATTGACAATAATTTATGTGTATTAGGAAGTAACTGTCTATAAAATCTGTAAATGCCGTATAGATAATGGAATAATTGTTTTAAAGAAACTGTGATTAAAACTATAAAAATCGTAATCAGATATCATGATTTTACTATATATAACCAGGTCGACTATCTAAACTCAAATAATATCATAAATTTATATAAAAATATTTTAAACTTGTAGTTACATGAGGTGACAAATCTTTGATACCACGTCATTATATTTTACACTATTGCAGAAGATAATCTTGTTCAATATTCAAATTAAATATTCAAATATTTCTTTGAGAATGCAATCATAGTTCTAATATATATTACAAGTTACAAATACTGACCGATTGCTCATTTGTTTCCATTTTATTTAAAAAAAAAACCGCTAACGACTATATTTCCTAGCACGCAGAGAAAACAATATAAATTATCGTGATACTTAAGGCAAACGTGCAGCGGTTCGTCTAATGTTAAGTGATCACCGCAGCCCTTAAATATTGAGAACACCCGAGGAACCGCAGATGCGTTGCCGCCCTTGAGGGGTATGCTATTTTCTTGAAGAACCCTAAGTCGTATTGGTTTGGAAATACCGCTGGTGACAGATCCTTTTACACTTTTTTTACGAGGCAGAAAGTTACGCAAAAACCGCGTGGTAGAATGGTACTTTTATCTCTAGCGTATTTTTTAAAAATAAGTTCTGTGTTTCACTCTGTTGCGGGTCTGCAGTATTGACCAAACTATTAATCAAACTAACGTCTACTAAATACTATTTTTGTAATTACTTCCGTCAAAAAAGTAGTCACCACGGCAAAGTAGGTGTCAAAAAATATAATAAAAGACATCCCAAAAGTTTATCGCAATGAAAGTGTTGCAAACACCATAACAATACCAAAACGCATCGAGCATCTTTCCACAAACTGACAATTTTTACGTTATGGCATATCTTACCTATTTCATCCTGCCGCTGTCCATGAGCTTTGCCGCTTACGGCTAAATAAGTGTTTCATTCACCAAACTGCCCTTATTTAGCGCGGGCGTTGAGTCAATCTTGTTTGTCACATTGAGACGTACATGTGGTATAAGGAATCGCCGGCCTACAGCAAACACAACGATTGTGACTCACCACTAGAAAATGCTAGTACAGGTGTCCGGTGTCGCTTCGACGAATGTAAATTAGTTCAATACAGATGTAATGACAGATATAAACATTCGTTTCCTCTATGTTTGTTTCAGTTAAGATCAACCTACCTGAGTATTAAAATCAGCCCCGCTCATTCGTCGGGCACGGACGTATCGTTTGCACGAGTGAGCTCGTTATAATTATATTGCGAATAAAATACTTGTATTATGTTTGAATATTAAAATGTATCTATACACAAAGCCGTACCAGCATTGCAAACAAAACAAAGCATAGTCATTAAGCGCGTAGGCGGCGATCCTCCATTGAATCCAATTACCGGCGAAAATACAAGATTGTCTAGTTTTTGTTGATACAGCGAGATAACAATAAGTGTACGTGGGTTGAACTGGTTTTATAATTACGAAGTGTTGTTAAATATGTAATAAATCATCGTTTTTTTGTTTTCAGAGGTCAATTTTCGAGCACACTCGGCCGATTCAGTCACTCGACGAGCCGCTTGAATCCAAACAACGAACCGGAGGAGGAGTACTCGCGCAGCGCGCAGACTTTGCCCCGAAAACTTCACGACCGCAAAGAGAAACCCACCGAAAAGCCGACGACTAACAAATATTGGAATCGCCTTTCGTCAAACAAAAGATCAACGAGTGCCATTAATATATCGAACAACCACGTGCCGCCGCCTCAAGAAGTCAAAATCAACGGCTACCCGCCGGGTCCGGCGAAACCGGCGCGGACCTACAAAGGTCTGAACAGGAGCAAGAGCTTTGCTATGGGCGCTCCTGAACAGGAGACGCACCCACGTTACGTCACAGGCATGAACCGCAACTATTCCACAATGTACAAATCGAATCCGCATTTAAGTAAACTCGACGAGACGCCGGAACAACTCAAGAGCCCCGGGATCGTTTCCATTATAAATAGGAGTCAGCGGGACCTAGCCGACGCCGTGTCACGTGAGACTGAACGCCGACGTGATGGCTTATTCGGGGCAAGGTACGGTAAAACAACACCGATTAGCAATGGTCATACTAACGGATATAATAAATCATACGAGGAAACTGATAAGAAGAAAATTTTCCTTAAAGGACTCCGCGAACGTGCTCCAGATCTATATCAAACGCTACACGCCGACGATGAATCAGACGGAAGCAGATTATCGTCGAGATATGGAACCCCCTCGCCGCATTACAAGGAGCGAATATCGGAGGAACGTAAAATCCCGCTTTACAAAACTGAATCGATGAACAGGGAATCGGGTCCCTTCGTATCGAGATTGGAAACAAGATTAAAATCACCGGCAATACGGAGAGGGAGCAACAGCAGCGATAACTTCTCTGAAACGTACAGGTATACGACTCGATCGGGTGACCCGGAACGACCTAGTGTGACGGACACAGTCGAAACAGTTAGTAAGAAAATAGTACCATCAAGAGACGGTCGGTCAAAGGAGATAATAGAATCTCGAGAAGTAAATTCGGTTACAAAGAGCAGGGGTTATAAGGGAGAACCAATATCCAGCGTTAAATACTACGACAATGGAATACGTACCTCACCGCCTGGTTATGAACACAAGAATGGATCGGCTCCTTTGTATTCGGAAAGAAGGAGTAGCAACTACAAGGTAATAGAGAAGATTAGAGATTATTAGTTACGTAGTATTATAATCGTAACACTAAATGCCATAAACATTACGTCATTGTCCTAAAAAGTAACTGAAAGAAACGCAGAAGCGGGTTCTCAATAAATACATACTTTGTTGGAGAAATATCAAAATTCACATTTTGACATCTATTCTGTTAACTTAATAAATCGCTTTCTCATGTAAAAAGTCATATAGCTTTACTAATTTTATTTTTTATAAAATAAAAATAATTGATTTAATTCCGTCCACTTTAAGGATTTTTTAAAAATTCTATTTTGTTTATAGGTATATTCTAAGACTCGTTGATTTGTAACATAAACTTACATTTGTATAACATTTTTTAATGTATAATATCATAAAAATAAGAATTATAATAAAATGTATTCAAGAAAAATATAATGTGTTTAATACGCACTAAGAAAGTCGTTTTATTGTCACATTCAAATTTAGATCTACAATTTTAAATTTCATCATCTTTAGAATAAAATAATTGATTATTATTCGTGTATTTTATCTTTTCTATTTTAAAGTTAATTTAGATCAAATAACATTTAAAGTGATATGAAGAATTGCTTGGATTCATTCTTACCATTGGTAATATTAGGCAGAAATTATTCCAAACTAAAAATTATGTTCTTAGACCCAAACAGTTGTGCCAAACAAATGTGACTGCTTGTGGAATAAACACAAGAGGTATTAAATTTATCAACTTGTTTGAACAAGTGTAAGTATACGGTTAACCTTGACTGAAATCTATTCAATGTAACAAAAATGAAGATTAAACCAAAGAGAAAAATATAACAAGACATTATTTTAAAGCTCAATATTTCAAAATCTACGATTCGGTAAGAGATCTATGGATCTGAAATCCACGAGGTGTAAGATAATTACACCCCGTTCTACGATTTTAAATTTTTTGTTCAAGTAAGAAAATGCTATCCCATTATCGGTACAGGTACTTTGCCTGACGGTGCTAAGGCAATAGTCAAGACCTTTTTATTGTAGAATGAGGAAAATAGTTCACCGAATGTTACGTGACATCAAGGCAATAATCATTATGTGCTCCAGTTGCGCTGCCAGCTATGTTTGCGACTGAGTATGGTGGTAGACGGGGAAAGCCAAGGAAAAGTCTTAGAAAAGGGATATGCTTCCGGCTTCTCACTGACTTGAAACTATTGATATTTTCCCGATTGATTCGGAATTGCTCGTCAAAGTTTTTGAAGATGGCTTGGCCCAATAATATTATTTTAATGTATTCTTCAAAGCAATAGCTCGTAGCCTCGTAAGAAGAGATTGTTTTAAGTAAATTGATGACAATGCATCTATCTATGAAAAATTGACGCCATTATTGGAATGGCTTAAACTAGCACGCTTGTAAATAGATTTTCGAGTAGGTATATATCTAAGGCTGGTCAAAGCTGGGTAGGTATATCGATCATCCCCGCTCCCTTTTCTTGCTGAATTTAGTGTCATTAGTTTGTTATAAAATTAAATTAATAATGCTTCAGTTTTTGTCTTGGTGGTAATTTCATATAAATATTCTGTGTTACCTAAAATCATTTGATGCGCGTTGGAGAAAATATTAAACTTACGACTGGATTCATAGTGTTTTTTTTTTTAATTTGACGTTATTGTGGTAATATAATTGAAATATTCTAAAGTGACATCTCTGAGTTGGTAGAAGAACTAAAGAGTTTAACCTTGTAGTTGGTTTTTGTGTTATAAAGTAAGATCAATAGATGGCAGTGTCGTAAACGGAAAAGATGTTTACACAACAACGTTTTATTGTCATTACAGTGCGTAATACCAGTTTCCATGTACCCATTACCTGACCAACTATACTTATATAACTCTACGGAACATTTTATTTATTCCAATTCATTGTATTAACTTGAACATATCAAGTTCAAACGTCAATCAACAATTTTAGCCGTGAAATAAAAAATAATCTGACACTTTTGTTTAGATTCCAATGCTTTGTATATAAAATACTAAAATTAATACGTGTAACATATTAGTTCTGAAATTGAACATAACTTTTTATCTAATATTGTATTCTTTATTTTGTGTAATCTATTGTAAACACTACTTTTTCTTCATACTTGACTATCATTCTTTGAATCGTCGTCTTCATCATGAGAAATAATTTTTCATTTGCTCCATGCCTGTCCGCAAAAGCTACACATGAGTTAAGTTACATAATGATCTTACTGGCAGCTAAACATACTGACCTCTAATTTTAAGGCTAGTCAGGGTTCGTTTATTCGTTCAGTATTCAACATCCTTGATAGCGAGTAAATTTTTAACAGTGGTAGTGCCCCAACAACAATATACAGATATTTTCTACAGATTTTTCGTTCACAGGAACGAATAGGCCAGCTCGACCGGCGACCGATGCTTTCGAGGTTCGTCTGATGAGTGAGGTGCCGGTAGCCTAATTATAGTCCTCTTCCTCTCCTTTTCTAATAAGATAATATCGGGAGGAGAAAGAGGATTTTACAGGGGAGGAGATGGATAGTAAAGGAAGTATCCTTTTTTCTGTTTATACCCTCCTCTGTCTATTAAAGGTAGACACCGCACGACAACTCATTAGCATGTTGCATATGTCTAACGGTAGTGGTCACTTGATATCAAGTGAACTGTTTGCTCGTTTGCCAACTTCTAGTATATTTTTTTTACTAAGATGTACGTTTTATATGTTTTACATTTGTCAGGGAAGAGGGAACATCAGATCTCGATAGTACTTACCTTTCAATAAGACTTTTATATTTCCTACCACCCTTTTCTTTATTTAGGCAGAAGAGAAGGCGTTGGAAAGGGTAAGAAAGAGGATTGGGTCTAAACCCAATAAACTTTAAATATACATTTCCAATGATTGTATGTTTCTGCAACAGTGTTATTGCTGCTTCTTGTTTTATTCGATCGTCTGAGGAACACTGCCTCATTCTCATTCACACATCTTTCGACAAAACTGCCGACAAACTTTTTGATTATTAGGTGTCATAGTGATGTCCGCGCATTGTTTTAATACAAGAAAAAATGTAATTGTAATTTTGCAATAATTTATTTGAAGTTAAATCACTAAGCAGATAACTTAAAATTATACATATTTGATCAGAATATTTAAAATTATATTATTTGATAACAAGGGTCAACATGTTATACACCTTTGACCTTACTCAGATTTATATCAATATCAAACTTTATAATGCCATACGACATTCTAATCAAATATTATGTTCAATAAAACATTATTGAACGTATTATTTTCTTGCATTTCTTGCGGCCAATAATAGTTCATAGAATTCAATTTTACAATGCCGAGTAATTAATACCACAAAAGAGCTGCTATTATTGCAGATCATGAATCACTGACATACTAGTTCTGGGCACCACCTGATTCCTTATTCACGGATAAAAAAGTCGACAAGAGAAGAAACTGGTTTTACAAAAACTAGTAAACCTGTGGATGCATCGGCACACTGAAGTAGTGATTCCTTGGTCTACAAAATCAGCGGATAAAAACCCTGTCTAATATCTATGAGGTTTGATGGAGAAATAATGACAGGAGAACTAAGGCAGCTGTCGTAGAGCATTGCCGAAGTGTTTCGGAAGGGTTTTTGAGGAAAAGTCTCGGAGGACTTACACCAAGGGTTGGCATTAAGCCGAGAACGAGAATGGATAAAATTAATAGTATATTAGAGGATTTAAATTAGGGAATATATTATTCCCTCTCTCGGAGAGAAGGCCTGTGTCCCTGCAGTGGGGAAACATTATAAAAAGGCTGATTTACTAATATATTATTATAGACTAGAGGAAGTCTGAAAGTTGCGCCAGTGACAGAGAAATTGAGGACCAAGAGGTTAGCTTGGTATAGGCATGTAATGCGGAGGGATGAAGGACATATAGCGAAGAAAGTGATGAGAATGAACGTGGATAGTTACAATCGTAGAGGAATACCGAAGAAAGTATGGATGGATTCTGTGAAAGTATTTTATATTAATGGACATAAACATGTCAACTAATACGATAATTTGACATTCAGGGATTAGTTGTAGGATGACAAAACATTATTTTTTCAGTACTAATATTTTTCATTACTTGACTAGATTGACGTTTGCAATACGCTAGAGTCAACTAGCGTATTGCAAACGTCAATCTGATATTCTGTTTCATTTAAAATGAAATGTTAGCGTCTCTCGTAAGGAATTGCTGTGACGCAAGAAAATGTGGACTTTAACCTGTCGAACCTTTCGTTAACACGACTGAAAGTCCATGTCAATCATAATTTCCATCGCGACTATATGTCTATTGAATCTATCACCATTATTTCGTGATTATATTCCAATTTAATAACAAAGTAATAGAGATACATTAATGGAGCATTTGTCTATTAGTAGGCGTACGTACGTGACGCGTGAGACTCGTATGGTAATCGTGGCGTAACATCGTGCGACGGCCTGAGTTCTGACTATCTGAAGGCCAACGTTAGTACAGTTTCCGACTCCGAGTAAGAAGGAAAGATCAAAGCAAACACTGAGCATCACGTAATAAAAATGGTTCGTATTTGTTTGTTGTAATAGCCGAAATTCAATTCAAATCGAATTGATAAAGATAACCAATAGAATGATTGCCAGAAAAATGTTTTTTTTTTTAATATTTTTAATAAAAATTCGTTTTAAATTTTGTGTGGCGTAATGGTTTTATTTTTAAAAAATGCATGTTTGGAATTTAATTTATAATATATGCGTGCAAAATTTTAATCCACCAACTGTGCATATCTACGGCAGTTACGATAATCTTTATCACATGAATATAAAATACAGATAATATATAAATAAATATACGCTCACTCCCGTAACCCAGAGGGGTAGGCAGGATTATGGGTTTCCATTTGGAGCGATCCTGGCACACAATTTTCTTTTATTTTGTCTACTTTTATTTTATTTATATTGTCAATTGTATCACACATTTTGTTATAATATTGTAAATTCCTTAAACCTTAATTCACTAGCTTCCTGGACTGGCTTTGTAAGGGTGGGGGGTGTACCGCTATTTATCTTAATATGTTTAAATGTAGATGATCTATGCTCAACCTTGGTTGAGTTTGGATTGAATAGTGACCTAATACAAGCGTTAAAATATCTTTATGTAGATAAGATAAATGTAATGGTGTTTGAAAGAGAACAAAGTAAGACAATTACTGCAAAAAATGTTAAAGAAGTGGAACTGTTGGAAGAGCTTGTGTATTTGTGATGTATCTTTAGTAGAGATGCTAGGCATGTTAAAGATTTTGAAGGACGAGTGAATTCGGGAAAAAAATGAATGGAGCTATAGGTACAGTAGTGAGGAGCCAAAATGTGTCTATGAGGGCTCGTCTGGCAATACATAATGCTGTACTAGTCCCCACTTTAATGTATAGAAGTGAGAGTGGCAGTGGCAGGAAAAGCATGCTAGTAGAGTTAATGTAGTTGAGATGCGATCCATAAGTATGTTAGGCGTAACATTGAATGAAAGGAATAAAAAAGCATTATAAGGAAAAAAATGTGTTTTAAAATTGGATGTTCTGACTAGAATTGAGAAAGGTATGCTTCGGCGGTTCAGGCATGTTGAAATGATGAATGCAGAGAGAAGAACGAAACAAATTTATGTTGCAAAAGTGTGAGTGTGAGTGACAGTGTCGGAAGGGGACGCCTTAGGAGAACTTACATATATACTGATCAGATTAAAAATGGCTTACTTAAAAATGGCAATATAAGGAGCAACCATAACCAACGAGCCTGTATGCTTAGATGTATGAATGTAGAAGAAGCGATAGAGGTGTGTCAGGATCGCGCTAAATGGAAATCTATAGTCTCTGCCTAACCCTCTGGGTTTCGGGCGTGACCGCATACTTATTAATGTATCTAAATAATAAAAAATAATTAATTTGTAATGATAAACATTGAGCCAATGATGAGATTAAAAGATTTTTAAGTTGGACCAAATTACGCAAAGTGACCAAATTTTATTATGATCGGTTTGGTAATTTCGAAGTTTAACTCAGACAAACATTGTGACACTGGATTTGTATATAAAATAAATATTAGCATCGTTCTAGAATTGGCTTAAACAAATTTCTAAAGTACATATTACAACACGTATCACATTAAGAATCGTTATTATCAATGTCTTACTAATCAGTGATGTAAAATGTGGGTCCGATGGTGCCAATACAGGCTTTTAGCTCTATTGCAATTACACTTCTCATCGTGCGTATTAGTTTAGAAACGTAAAAGGTTCGACTTGTAAATTATCAGGTTTCGTAAATAAGCATTTGCGAGACTTTTATCAAACATGTATGATGTTGGACAAAATTAAAAATGTTATTTAGAACTACCAAGCCATATATTTTTTAGTACAAATCAGAACTCATCATTTATTCTATTTATCCCTTCCTATATCATTATTGAAGTCAGTTAAAAGGAAGTAGCATCTTTCCCTCAGCTCGTCTTGGCGAGGGCACTACGCAGAATACTTCCACTTCACGCCTGTCTTCTCAGAGGTCGTGGTATTTCACCGGTCAAGCCAGCCCATTCGTGCAACAGATGTTGTCGAGGGCCCTACCACACTTGAAACAATTTTTTTCATAAAACAACAATAAGAACTAGTTGTAATACAAAAAATAAAGGTGTAATTTCGTTGCAGGTCAAATTATATACACTGTGGTGGTGTCTGGTGTTATGTTTGTTCAAGTCATGCCGTTGTGCGAATATTTTATACGTGGAACCGTTTACTTCTACGTCACATTATATAATGTTACGACCAATCGGACTAGAACTAGCCAGAAGGGGACACAATGTAACTGTTATTACCGCTAACAAGGAAAAGAATCCCCCTAAAAATTATCATGAGGTAATGGTGGACGACAAGAAGATTTGGGAAGTCATCGGTGAGTGCTATTTTAAGTCGCATTCTTATAACAGCGTTTTGCAGTACAACTACCACAAACATTATATCTTTACTGAAGTGTAGACATACCTTTAAAAAGAAAGGGTCCTTACAGTTTGTGGCGTTATTTCTAGGTATTCATTCATAGTGCTCGTACCTTAATGTATGTATGCATGATCAAAATCATAATCAAGTGTTTATTAATAATCTAACTATGGAACATTAACTTATTAATATTTAATAAACATTAATATTAATAATGACCATTATATTTTTAACGGTATATGGGTCAAACGACCAGCGGGCTATCCAAAGTTCTCGCTTATTGAAATTCTTTTAATACAATTACAAGGTGCAGAAAGTATTTTACATACCACTTAAACGTTTACAGGAGGCGGAAGACCAAATGTTTTCACAATGACTAGAATATCAGCCGAGAAATTTCATAACAAAATTCTTTGGAACGGTGGCCTAGCATTTACGGAAGTGATTATGAATTCAGTCCAAGTTCAGCAACTATTGGCTAGTGACCAGAAGTTCGACTTGGTGATCTGTGAACAATTCTTTCAAGAAGCTACTTATATTCTAGCCCACAAATATCAAGCACCTTTAGCCCTTGTAACCACGTTTGGAAATTGTATGCGACATAATATAATAACACGTAACCCTTTACAATTGGCTACGGTGATACCGGAATTTATGGATGTAAAACATCCCATGACCTTCTGGGGAAGGTTAAGAGGTTTATATTTCACGGTGTACGAATTCGTTTGGTGGAAATTTTGGTACTTAGAGCAACAGGAACAGATGGTAAAAAAATACATAAAAAATCTTACAGAACCTGTTCCAAGTTTATATGAGATGCAAAAAAAGGCTTCTTTAATGCTTGTAAATAGTCACTTCAGTTTCGATGGACCTGTCGCTTATCTTCCTAATATAATAGAAATAGGTGGAATGCATTTATCTGAAAGTATCGAAGAACTACCAAAAGTAAGTTAAACAGTTATCCTGGTATTTTAATGTGTGTGATATTTTTCCGTGATTTTATGTAATTATTTTACATAAAATCACGGAAAACTATCACACACATTAAAATACCAGGAATACTCAAACTTATCAAAACGAACATTGGACGTTAATATCATATATATTAAAGTTATTTTGTACTGAATACTTAAATTTTTGATTTGTTTGAAAAAACAATGTGCTATATGTGGAAAGTCCGATTTAAAAATAAGAGAAAGATAATTTCTTGTACAACTTTGTCTACGAAAGTCATTTTATGTTCAACTTTTTTTGTCTTATTATAATGGACAGGCTAGTTGCACTACTTATTCACTCATTTACATAAGTTGTATTTATTTTATTTTATAACTATTAACTATATGTAAAAAGTTACATGTTCTGATTACATTTAAGGATCTAAAACTGCTCCTAGATAAATCAACGGACGGAGTTGTTTATATGAACTTCGGTTCAAATGTTAGAAGTTCTGAGTTGCCACTTGATAAGAAGAATGCATTCCTCAATGTATTTAAACGACTAAATCAAACAGTCCTGTGGAAATGGGAAGACGAAAATTTAGGAAATATACCCAAAAATTTGGTAACAAGGAATTGGTTGCCGCAAAAGGAGATTTTTGGTAAGTATTTGTACCCCGAAATTCATATTTGTAAGAAAAAAATGCAATGGTTATTTTTATCTTTTATCTTAATTTACGTAAAACAAAAACTACCTTTTAAATCCTAACATTCAAAGTTCAAAGACAGTAACAAAAATCAGACAGTAGATTACTACTACTGACCATCGATATGGATACGACGGTGCGTTAACCGATTCTATAGTACTCTATAGAATCGGTTAATGCACCGATGGTACCGATGGTGGTGTACTCCATGTACAGACAACGATCAGTTACATTATATCATATTTGAGAAAAACTATTCTTGGAGGCCTTCATAAACGCAGTAAAACCCAAAACAATGATTATTAGAATTTTTGTCTGTTTGTCTGTATGCCTGTTTGTCTGTTTGTCTGTGCGTTTGTTACCGCGGTTGTTACCGCGGGGCACAGCTAGTTAAAAATAAATCAATAATTAAATATAATTTTCCCTTTTTTAGCTCATCCTAACGTCAAACTATTTATTTCCCACGGTGGATTGATTGGAACGCAAGAAGCTATTTTTAATGCCATACCAATAATAGGAATTCCAATTTACGCCGACCAATACAACAATCTATTACAAGCTGAAGAGAAAGGATTTGGAAAAGTACTGCAATATGAAGATATCAGTGAAAAACACTTGGAGACTGTTATTTTAGAAGTTCTTAATAATGATAAGTATAAGAAAAAAGCAGTAGAAATGTCACGAAGGTTTAAAGATAGGCCGATGACGCCTCTAGACACGGCTATATTTTGGTTAGAATATCTTTTAAGGAATAACAATGCCGAGGCATTGAAAAATCCAGCAGTAGAATTAAGTTGGGTCGCATATTTGATGATCGATGTGTACGCCTTACTAATATTCTTTGCTATTTTAAGTATTTATTTAACGGCAAAGATTGCTTTAATAATTAAATCGATATTATTTAGTAACAAAATTAATAACGATAAGAAAAATAAGTGAGAATCATAATTCTTTACATAAATTACACACCATTTACAATGGTATGGGAGCCGAAACGGGGTTTTCTGTACATTATCCAGCGGGTCAGATTTTCATATCGGGGGTACCTTGGACCCTGTTAGTATTCTACACCACAAATCAGTCCTGCGGGTAGAGCCGCGCCTAAGGCAGATCATACAATTTGTAAAATAAATCATCGGACAAACTCGAGCGCGTCAGATCAGGGGGATTGTTTACATGTTAATAAGTGTGCATTTCAATAATCGAACGAGTGCAGGGATCACAAATTTGTACAAAATCTTCACCTGTACATCCTCGAGCGCGGACTTTTTTTATATTAAAGGAAACAGTTCAAGTAGTAAAAAAATCATAAATAAAGAATTAATACTCTTTCCCCACCGCTATAAATAAAAATGTAAAATAAACTTTTTTGTCTTTTTACTGTCTAATTTTCAAAATCAAATAGGTCCGGTCAAATATAACGCTCAAGTATGTACAAGATTAGCATCGTCGGCTCCGGTGCTTTAAGAAAAGGTTTATCATAGGTGTAGGGTTACCTCTGGAACAAAATAACGTCACCCCCTATCTTACTACTTTAGTCAAGGTGGAGTTAGGGAACATATGAGAAGAGAATATATGTAATAACCTTTGCTAGTTACCCACCTTTCGGATCAGGAAGTATACTTAATTCATCTTTTTACAACCTTTGCTATGTTTATTTGGTATACTATGGCGTAAAGTTTTAAGATTTGAAGACTATATAAGAAAAGTAAAAATTATAACTTTAGAACATTTTTTTACTTTCGTAAAACTACAATTCAATTTATTATGTTCTAGATGTATTCCAAATTTAAATGAAACTGTGAATAAAAATATCATTATCGCTTGTATTAAGTGGCTAGACCATTCGTACATATTAATTAACAAAAAAAAATCAAGGATAAAATCAGAGAATCTCACTATAGTATGACCGCTAGCGCTGTACCTCGCCTTAGGTATATTTAACATGCGTTCCCCCTCCACCCGTCTCGCCCCGTACATACCTAAGACGCGGTGTAGCGCTTGCGGTCATACTATAGTACCTTGTATCGACAATAGTTAAAGTATAGTAGGTAGCGTTGCTTTCATAACCAGGAACGCAATGTATTATGTATTATTTACCGCAATACCGTTTATCGATCAACGATAAACTCATATATGAACGTCCTTAGTATGAAACTTATCTCCACTAATTAAATATCTGTTTGATTTTGAGTTTTTAAGGATTTTTGATCTTGCAAGGTTAATAGACAGCAATAAGGAAATATTTAATTAAAAATAAACACTAAAATAATGTAAACAGCTCAATTACTACGTTTTTCGTAATAGTTCCTATGATATGATACTTGGTGCGCTCCATAGTTAATTTATGAACAATGAACAACCTCGCAAGATTTTATGTGAAGGTTTATGACGCTAATATTCATGCAGAGTCGCAGCCAGCTGCAGATAATGTTTAATATAGTTCGGTCCTTTTTTATATTTGTTTATTTTCTACGTAGTTTTTGTACAAAAGTAGAACTAAAAATAAGCATTTTTCATTCGCCTTAAGTTTTAATAAAAAAATCAATAGTACTAATCAGCTGTATATGTTCTGGTTATAATTACAATTATTTTAAATTCGTGAATAAATAGTACATCACATGCACCGGGCACCGACCAGAATCCAGATTGTTTTTTTAAAATACACGAAATGTCATTAAGCTTATTTGGGAGTCGAACCCAAAACCCACGGCAGTATAGCTTAACCGAAAGGTTACGGAGTCGACCATTGTGATAACCTGAAGAAATAAAAAAGTACACTACGCTATATTTAGTCAGTAAGTCCTTACTTCAGTTTTGACTCTGGCAATGTAACCGTCACACATCAAGTTCGTGAAAATAATTCTGTATTATCCAAATATTCCCAGTACTTGAGCAATAAATAGCTTATATATATGTCTATCAGCTAGATGCTCAGAAGAGTTATTGCCTTTACGTTGAGACGGCAGGCAGGGCTGCAGGGTTCGTGCAACGTAACTTATGAATTTTCAATGCGAACTCAAGTCCCGACACCGCTTTGTGTTTGTACCCTCTTTTCCAGACGAAGTAGTTTTCTTTTGTTTGAGTATGAATGCGATGTGTTTGTCCGATGAATTGTTTGTTTTTATGTTCGTCATAACTTCGAAAAACCCTCCCACAAAAGATTTTTAATAAGGAGTGCGTTGTACAAAAGATATGTTCTTTATATGACTGGTTGTTTAATGATATCTTAAATCTGTCTTCCTTGTTTATATAGGTTTCTTTCAATTGCAGATTTTTTGTCAGGGGTACAGAAAACGATATGGGATACTTCCCTTTTATCCCCAAAAATAAAACTGTTTCCGAGGGATAGAAAAATACATAAAACCTTCCTTTACAATATCGATTGCCATGGTAATGTTTAGACAATAACAATTTTTTAACACATGTTACCTACAATTGATGTTACATAATTGAAGCTATTATAGGCGGAATTATCTTAAAAAAATTCCATCGTGGACAGTTGAGATGTTGCGTGACTAGACTGTATAATATATTTACTCTAACCCCGTAAGTTAATGTATTGTAAGTTGTCGTGCGTGACTTGCGTTTTTTTTTAAATCGGATGATTTTTATAACCTGTTCCTTCGTTCTTTGAATTGTCTGAATGTTATTAATTTATGCTATTTATTTTATATATTTATCACATCGTAGTTTTTTTATGGAAAATAAGGTGGTAAGTAAACAAACGAGCGAGCGGTTCGTCTGATATTAAGTGACCGCCACCCATAGACAACTACAACGAGGTAATGAGTTGCAGATGCGTTGCCTACCTTTAAAGGACCGAGGGTGGGACAAACAGAAAAAAATATTTTCTTTCCTATCTATCCCACTCTCCCCCTCCCCCGTCGAATTCTCTTATCCTTTCCATCCTTTTCTTATTGGAATTGGATGGGAAAGGGAAGAGCAAGAAGCATTGTGGCAGCTCACTCATCAGACGAAATGCAGAATAGTTCTACTTCACGTCTATCTTCTGTGAGGTACAGTGGTATTTCGATCGAGCTAAATAACAATTTAAAAATCACCACCAAAAACACAACAACACTGTGTTAAACTAGAAACAAATAGTTATTTTCTAAGAAAGCCTATCTAAGAAAGCCTTGAGCAAATAATCACAGGCGACGTTCGTTAACAAAACGTAGAAAATTATTTGGAAGTTGTTGACACTCTGAATCTCATTAATTAAGCCTTTCACGACTCTGTTAATTCTCTATTGAAGGCCTTTCAGAGCACGAACTTTTAATTGTCGACTCTTAAACGGCTTAAGGACAGATTTCGAATAAATTACTACTTACATAAATAAATAAAATCAATATTGTTCGTGGCCCAGATATGTCTGGAGATTTTTTTTATTTTGTCTTTCTGGTGTGTCGTGTCAGGTGTTCCTGCGCACGACCCGATACGATACGACCGTCTTATAAACATAATAATAGGAAGGAAAGCGGGAAGAAGCGGAGATGATCGAGAAGATCATTTTTATGCAATAAGTAAAAAATGAACGTATCATATTATTTTGCATGTAACCATTAAGATATGCAAGGCGATGTTTTTTCGTACAAACTTGCAAATAACAAATTACGATTGAAAAGAACTCGGTCTACAACATTTTAAACCAGAAGCATGCTCCGATCTGATCCTCCGAAATGGAATCCGAATTAGAACGTCGCGTTATGTCAAATTTCCATAATATGAAAATAAATGTTACTTTACTATTAGATTTTGTTCCGATAAGGTTAGATGATAACGCCGCTTTGTGACAAAATAAAGGAAAGGGTCATAAGTAATCAACTGCAGCGTACATTCAGTGAATAATAATCAGCAAACTGAATTGCATCCCGCTTAAAATTAGCTCGTAAATGAATCACTAGTGTTAAATACAAAGGGTTAATGAGAGCGGTTATGTCTTGTTGACACGTCCCAGTGTAACCTCACTTCCTATCGCACTATTATCGTTAGCTGTGATTTGGTAAAATTGCAAATTCGCCGCGTTACTATGATATAACCCGAATTTGATCCCGACTTGTGTGGGACTGAGAGCTTCGTCAATACCTATATTTAGTGAAGGGCTTTTTAAGGTTGTTACTTAATATTTTACCTCATATTTCTTCAAACGCATATTTTCAACTTTCAAAAATGTACATTTAGGATGTGTATAAGGGTGGAGGAGGGGAACCTGATGTTAAGTGAGCGCTACAACAAGCAAATGTGTTGCCTACCTTTAATGGACAAAAGAGGGCATAGACTAAAAAAGGATATTTCCTTTTCCCCGTCTAATCCTGTTCCCGTTCCCATCCAATTCCTATGAAGAAAGACTGGAAAGGGAAGGGGACTGAACTTAGGCCTCCGGCACCCAACTCATCGAACGAAACTCTACTTCTATTTCAATTCTAGTCTATTGAAGAGTTATGTGAGAAGAGGCCGGACCAATATTATTTCTGGTTAAAGTATATTCGCAATTTGACTAAGACAAAATACTTTAACGTATTAGAAACTTAAGCCATTTGGGCCTATTTCAGATATTTGTGGTTATATTGTACAGATATCCCTTGTTTAGTGGTCGTCCCATAGAAACTAATTGATTCAGCAAATACCCGCTCGCTTGTTTCGATTTTGACAAATAAGACAATGAGAAGGATTGTCCGCTTCAGCTATTAGGGTCACATTAAAAGCTCTCTAAGCATTTTCAATTCTATTGGCAATTCTATTTTATGTAGTGACAGTTTGAGGCATTTAAAGATTTAGAATTTAATTATACAAAATTGGAATAAAGAAAAATGTTACAATTCAAATCTTATTTACGATTATTTCCCGAAAATTATTTAAGTTACATATCATACTTTATCGATTATGATTCATTTATAATTTGTATAATACATAAAGAAGACATTAAAGAGAATATAAGGGTTAGCACAGATATCATCATTGGTTTTATAGAAACATTCATTGATATAGTAGCATTACGATTTCATATAATTAATTGGAGGCAGACGGTCAACAGCAGTATTCGAGAATCAATTTTAGTTATTGTTCTTGAATAAAATAAGTACTGAGACCAGAACTCTTACTTAATTCATTTAAGGGTTGCAAACACAATTGCTGTTCTTCTTCTTGGACAGCGGTGATCGTTAAATATGAGACGCTGCCCGTTTGCTTCTTATTCAACTATATACATATAGCATAGTAAAATATTAACTAACCGCCAATTCTTCTGATAAAAGTAATACAATCGTATTTTATAATTCTTTTCGAACGCTAACAAATCTTTCGTGATTTTTATGACTCGCCCGCTGTGAGCTTGAGAGCATTTACAGTTTCACCAGATTGAAAAATAGTCGTTCGCTTAAGTTTTTTAACTTTAAATCATATAAAGCATTACTTAGGCTTTAACGGTGAGCGATAGTAATCTGACACGAAGGTGCACTTTAAGGCCGACTCAACTTCGGTCAAAGAGTTAACCAAGTTATTATGCTTACATAAAGTTTAATGTAAGACTTTATATAAAGCACAGAACCTATGTGTTCGGTGACCCAGACCCTAATTTGATCAGACTTGAGCATAGACCCAAAGGGAGTCTCTCGGTGTTTTACAGGTTGCATTTGGAGGAGTGCGCGCAGGAATTACACAAATAAATTCTACCATCGTACGTTCAGACATACGGCAGGTATCGATCCTTAAATAGTACAGATACCACGTGTTCGAACTAAGTGATTCAAATCTTCGTTCATCGTGCGTAAGGCCAAGGATTGTAATAAGTTGCCAGCGTCAGTGCTTTGGTCCGATGATGACCTTCAAGAGAATACACCACTTAACATCAGGATTGTGGTCGAGCGCTTGTTTATTCATTATAAAAAATACATTCTTATTGGTGAAAGATTATGGACATAGTCATCATATAACAAAGCAAAAGTGAGTAGGGTACGATGTTTCAGACCATATGACCAAATAAGAAAATTCAAAAACAATTTAATTTTCTATTCCTGATCACCCTGATAGTTTTAATTTCTATAGCTTTTAATGCAGTTTTATTTCATAAACAAAAAAAACAGAGTTGTATTTCTTAGATATACAGGTCAACAAACAATGAATCTTATGTGGAAAAATAACATTACCATTAAAATGCGCACCGTAGGAAGAAAAATAAAATAAAAACAATTACCTTTAAGAGGAATTATTGGGAAAATAAAAGGTGGAATGGCAGCCATTGGACACTAGCATCCCGTCGACTCCGACCGTTAGCTTCCTCATTAAGAGTTAGCAATTAAAACTTGATAGTTTGACATTTTTAATTCGTTAAAGAACGGAAGCTTTTGTAAAACATATCTATATTATTAATTATATAATTGGAAGAATCACGTAGATGGGTTTGTGAACCAGAAGCCATATTAGTTTTAATAGTAATAAAGCCCGCAACAGCAATATCTGTTGCACGAATAAGCCTACTCGACCGGTGAAATATCACGATCCCACAGAGGACAGGCGCGAAAGAGAAGTATTCTGCCCTGTTTCTACCCGTTTCTAATAAGAAAATGATGGGAAGGAGAAATGGATTTAAAGAGGAGGGGATGGATAGGAAAAAGAAATATCCCTTATCTGTTCACTCCCCCCAACCCCAGTCAATATTAGGCAAACTGCTTGCACGTTTGCCACCTTCTTCTTGAGTTACCAAGTGGTAGTTGGAAATGTTCGAATTATTTAGTAGATTCCCTAATATTTGTTTTATTGCGTAATAACGGTCCTGCTTATCGTGTTTAGTATTTATAGTTATTTTCAGTAAATTTACACAGAAACTTAAAGAATTAAATAAATCCTAACTAATATTACAAGTGCGAATGGACTTTGTTTGTTGTTGGAGTAAATCTACTAAAACTGTAATAAAAATGAACACTTTAAATTCTCTATATTTGTTCGAAAGGCAAAACTAATTATTTTAACAAATAGCCGTTTGTATGGCATTTGACAAATAAGACAATGAAAGGGATTTGGGTCCGCAGGTATTAGGGATACATAAGACCTTTCCAGTGGCTATTAATTCCATTGTGAAATTTGTACGTGCGGTAAATATATTATATTGTATTTAAAGGTTCTTCTCAAGGATTGTTTCTTTGTGATAAATTATTAACAAAGCAATATAATATATCTACATACATGATTATAAACGTATAGTTAATACTATACACGTTTTATTATATCATGTACACAAATATTTATTTCAATCTAACGTAGATAAATATAATAGATGCGAATTGTTTGTTTGTTTGTTACGCTTTAACTCCTTGACGACTTCACCGACCATCAACAAATACCTTTAATACTAGTATGGGCTGTCATGGTAGTGCTTCATATTTTGACAATAACAACTTTTTGACACATCTTACACATACGTGGTATCATTATAAACATTTACAGCGTGGAAAATAATTAACGAATGCATGTGACGCCGCAACAGTGTGGCAACAGCTAGTTAAAAATAAGTATTTCTTACAATTACATGCAGATGGATAGATAGTTTGTTACTCAATCACACCGGAACGCCTTGACGGATCTAAATGAAATTTGGCAAGATAGACAAATATAGATTGCCGCCCAAAATTACCACGCCCTATAGGACCCTTTTGAAGTTATTGCCCACATTGATCTTATTCAATTACTAAAATATTATATTATATTTATAATATTCATATGTGTTTATGTAAGAACTGATAGCCTGATAAGGCCGAGTTCGCATACATTAAAATTTCCATGCGAACAAAGTCGCGTGCAACAGCTAGTATTATTTTTGTACATGTTCCATGTCATAAAATAATTAAACTGTAACTCGTCCTTGCTCAACTTGGCTTCCTGCGAAATTTCTAAGTTGAATTATTAAGTTTCAGGTGCAATGGGATTCGGTATTAATTTTGTAAGAAGATTCAGTTGATTCTGTATTTTAAAATTTATTAGTAGAAAGTTCCTTGTGAGTTGTAAGTGTGTCTTCACTTTATATATTGTTAATTAGTTAGCTGTACTGTGTCATGTACTCAACATACTTACATACTTAAAAATTATTAAATTATAAAAAATGTACTTATGTATTTATCATAATTACATACATGTATTTATCATAAAAAGTACACACTCGCCTGGCTCGGCCACGTAGAAAGAATGGAGTAAAGGAATGTGATGCCTGCACTTGGGACATTCTTCCAGCGATACCTGGGACGGCCGACTGGGCATAAAGAATGAATTTGAGAGGGATCTGGGAACTTCAAATTCTAGTCTGGAGAAAGTGGATACTCTTGTTCTCGGAGTCCAAGGCCCACTTTTGGTCACTGCGCCGAACTAGTTGGTTATTTATAATAAAGGAAATGTATTATAATAGTAACCTATATATTAAAAAAAAAACAGAAGTATGTATATATATGTTAAAATACTGATTCGTTTCGGAATCTATAGGGAAACAAAACAAAATTATCCCACGGGAACCATACGTTTTTACGGGATAAAAAGCCTATGTGCTATTCCAGACTACTATATCTGTTTCATATCCATCCATACATACAAACTTTAATGTTAGTAATTCCGGTTCTTATTTCGTTATTTATAAAATAGATTTGATCTTTCTAAAACTTCAAACTACTTTTTTGTTAACATGTTTAAAATATTGACGCATTTAGACTCTCAAGAAGTTTAAACACAATACACAAAGTATTATTAAATCATATGTTACCGAGAAAACGACTTTAGCGCAACTTTATGGCAAGCATATTCGTTGACATGAATTTTCCACATCAACTGCAACCTATGCCTAGACTAGAATGTTAACAGGCCGAAGTGTGTACCTAGGTTTAGAAACCGTACCGCAACAAAGCCCATTGGTTACTTGCTTAACAGAGTAACTCGTGTATTTGTTCTATAAACATGACTTGGGTCGACATTGACTTACCAAACATCTAGTCTCTGAAACCATACAAAGTTTAAAATGCATTTATGAAGTGCACTACCCTTAACAGTACAAATAGGTGTAATTCGCATTCAAGTGTACGACAATGTCTTGAATGTATTTAAATTGTAGTAACTTTTTGCATTTCTATAAAATAATATGCATATTTCTATAAAATAATAAGCATTTCTATAAATTTCTATAAAATAAAATAATAGTCTAGTGACTATGTACGTAGTGACTATGTCTAGTGACTATGAAGTATATTTATGATATATGTTTGAAGTGAAAACTTCTTTAGCCGCGTTACACAATATTTGGTACGGGAAAATGTTATAGATTCCCTTGAACAACATGCAACATCCGTTATCAACACGTTATTTCAATTTGAAATAGTATTGACGAACTATTTTCCATTTATTTTCTTTATATTCAAATTTTCCAATTATGGAAGTTTCACATTCAATCAAACAATGCACAAATGCACGCATACATATTAATTTGTACGGTCTGAACGTTAACTACTTAACGTTTCGAATCGATTAGGCTACTATACTTTCTTAATATCCATTAAAATTTTGGTATTGACTATAATTAGGGACCTTATTATTCCTAACTGTCCCGACTACACGACAATTCCATTTGTGTTTGCGGAGAATTTCCAAGTGATGTCCAAACTTGAGAGCGTCACAAACTCCTGATGACATAATTCACTCCTGATTATATAATTTGCAGTTGCTAATTTCGACTTAAGTTTTATCTTATTGAACGTTTAACTTTATTTGATCTTGGAAATTTTAAGATCCCTCAACAGTAACGTAAAACTTAATTTTAATAAATATTCTGAAAACAAATTTCAAGAATCCTTTAAGTTATCACGTTTATTCGTAGAATTAATTATTACCAAGGTTATGGCTCAAATGTTCTTTTTCGTTCGTTTATAGTGAAATATTGTCTTGTAGGTTATTTATTTCTAGAAATAACCAGTATGCACGCTAAAGGTTACCCAGAAGCTGTGTGAGTGTGTTTATGTCAGTTTGTTTTCGAACCGAGTGTGTTATGCACTGACGCAGATTGCAAATGCGTGTTTGATCTTATTGTGAATTTATTTCGTTGGAATAGGAAAGACAAAAACAAGTAAGTGGCCTTTTGAGAGCGTGTATATATGTACCTATATTAATATAATATAGACTACAAATACCGAATAAAAAGCTTGTGACAATATCCAATGCTGTCTTTACTTTAACAATAGATGATATCGTAGACTAGCGACCCGCCCCGGTTAGTTTTTCCATACCAACGTTCATCCCCGACTAGTCGCCAAATGTTGGTAATCGCGCCAAATGTCAAACGACTAACTAACGTAGGTAACCTTAGCGCCAATAGCGCTAAGGTTACCTACATTAGAAATTTAATATGGTTGTTAAGTTTTGTTATTTGTTCTGCCATAAGGCCTTCTCCATACAATAACAAACGCAAAAAATAATTAGCGAAATCGGTCCAGCCGTCCACGCGTTATGAAGTGACCAAGGGAAATAGGGAAACATAATGGTGTGTGGGGAATGAGAATGGTGATGTGGATAGAAATTGGTTTGAATATATAAAAACAATATTATACAAAAATAAGACGCTCCTTTTACCCGACTGACTCTTGAGGGTAGTTTTCGTTATGACCTCCTGTAGCCGTTTAGGCTGCAGGATGATTTTAAACATTCAGTATCATTAGGTTCGAAATCTTCCCCGGATTGTCAAAAGTATTACGATGAAGTGATAAATGATGATAATCATAACATCAGTTTGGTTTTTAATTAAATTAACTATTAGTTGTTATGATTTTCTATTTTAGTTTTTTTTTTATATCAACACAATCACGGACTAACTTCACATAAACTCATTCGCAGTATCATTCGTATTTTAATAGGTAGCAACATTGAAATTGAAATTGCTACAGTTGATTGAAATATAACATTCCTATGTAGATTTGTTAGTTCACTCACGTGGAACAACCTCAAACTAAATTAAAGGGAAAAGATAATTCGAATGTTTGTATTAGTTTTTTATTTGTTTTCAAATGTCCACAACATTGGTCTACTAGTTTAAAGAAATCTATCCGAGCTGATTTTTGTGAATGTTTCATATTTATGGCGTTTTGATTTGACTAACTAATTGATACTACAAAGTGATTAATTGATAACTAACCTGATTACCATCAAAAAATTTTCTGTTCATTTTAAGGGATATATCAATATATTGTGTCATAAGCAACAAGCAAAGTAGAAAAACGTGCCATTATATGTTTCATTTATCATGCAAAGAGGGAGTGAATATTTTATAGAAAAAATATCCTTGTCGGATACATTCTCAATTGTATGATAGATTGAATAAAGTCATGTTTCAAACATATCTTTACTTAGGTCTTTGATTGAAGTGGACTTTCAAAAGCTGGTGTATGGATAGAAATAGTATATTGCTAATCAGAAAGTCGTTATTCACAATTTAACCGACCGTAGTTATAAAGGTGTCGTCCTTTGCCTTCGCCGTACTAATTACGTATTATTTAACAATTAAAACTTTCTATAACAACATAATAAGGCCTCGTATAAAAATTTTGTACGACAGGAGATTTCATTAATTATATAAGAATTATAAAATCATAAATATGGACTTCAGTAACATATGAAACTAGGTCATCATTCTCGCTTCGACTATTGTGCTGTTATATTGTATTTTTATCTTTGATGTTTGTAAAGTTCTTCGTTAATATAAAATTTTCAATATGATATTTTGAACTGACTGATTTCTGAATAAAATAACATGATACGATCGACGTATGAAACAACAACTGAATTGGTACATACAAGTATGTATGTTGTTCGTTAATTAAATAGTTTGGACAATCTATTTAGAATATATCGTATATCTAAACACTCCAACTACACGACTATTCCATTTATGTTTGCAAAGGAATCCACTGTGATGCTCTAATTGGAGGAAGTTAGTCGATTTGGTTTGTGATTTTATAATTTACTAGCCAATTCGTATGCGGTCTATTCTACTATTGAGTTTGTTTCATGAGTGGCAATTTTAAAGGCATGAATTATATTATAAACATAGTATAAACATTAAATTTTTCGTAAAATTATGTAGACTGTCATTCAGGACCAATGCTAGAAAACTTAAAAATACGGAAAATCAGTAGTTTCACTAGATTTTCTATTAATTTTAGAATGTTTTGAATGTTACTATTATTTGTTATAGTTATTTGAATTAAAACAATATACAAACTAAAATAGTTTCAGTAAACTAAGACTACCAGCACCATCTATTGTCCACATCATATACTCTACGAGAACCCACAACTTTTACTCTATCGAAAATCACTCAACACATCGAAAGAAGATTTTATTTCAAAAATATATTAAAATACGGACATGATTTTCAATAGAACTGACGTACAATTTTATTGAGTAGTTAAAATGATTCAGTCCATTATCTGCGAGATGTATCAGAAATTATTTTTTGATCTTTAGCATAAGCAAGGTAATCGATATTGCTGGTTGAGTTGCTAAACATAAGTCAAAATCAATTAAATCGTCCACTCACGTAGAACTGATGATGAACCCGTCTACCAATATATTATTACCGTACAGCTACGTCCAATACACACAAAAGATTATGCTCAATAAATTAGAGCTCTAACGTTTAGCTTCCTCGAAATAAGTACGCATATTTATTAGCACATTATGAACATACTCCGCCTTGTATCTTACAAAAGTCACGATGTGCTTAAAAAATACACATCGAAATTTCGGACGAGAAATCGTTCTATTTAAAAAATTAGAATAAAAGATCTGGAATTGCGAACCAGCTGCTGCGTTTTTCGCATTTAGGAAAAGTTCTGCTTGTTTGGTCTAGAACGTAAATAACAGAAAAAAGTACACACGCCCCGTTAACAAGTCCCACGTAAATGTCGAGTTTTTGTATTTCGCTTTCTATGCAATGCTAATTTCTTTGTGCTTATTCGTATATATGAATTTTAAGCGTTTGATTAGCTGCATTGAAAATATGGAAGATCAAACTATAATTAAGATAAATTTATTTAGTTAATTAAAAACAGGTTGTTCATTTGAATAAAAATATTATTAGGATATCCCAATTTTAACATGACATAGCGTTGTTATAGGTTATTACAACGTTGTGAAAAAAAATCTGCAAGGAACTTTCGGAGATTAGCTATTTTGAGCAAAGGAATATTAAATTGCTATGTACAAATATAGATTGCTCATTAAATGTTAAAATTTATAATTCTTAGGCTCGGAGCACACCATGTGATTTTTACCAGCGGCCGCCGCGGTTGACGCTGTTTTATTTCCAAACTTACGTGACCGTAGTTCTGTGCGGTTCACAGTCGCCGCGGTTGCGGTTTTACGCTCGCAAAATAATTGGCGGACGGTTTTCTCAAGACGGGCAGTTTAGGATCGTGATGAGACCGGTGAGGCAAGAGCCGCAAACAACCATACACGTTGCGCGTTGTGAAAATTTATTACATTTTTTGAACCGCGGCGGGCGCGGGTGAAATTTGCTCCGTGGATGGCGGTTTTTCTTTGCCTTAGTCTTGTCCTTCGTATGTTTTCGTTCGTAATTACTTTTAGGCCTGTTTTACATTTACCATGTAATTGACGAAAAGCTTATAAGTTTTTTACTAAGGTAGGCAGTGTTGGTCGGTGACGCCCTAGGAGAACTTATATCGATCAGATTAGTGTGGCTTATTAAAAAGAGCGACGTAAGGAGCACCCTTAACCGATTAGCATGTATGCGTAGGTGTATGAATGTAAAAGAAGCGAGAGACGTGTACCAGGATCGCGCCAAATGGAAATCCATGATCTCTGCCTACCCCTTTGGGTTACGGGCGTGAGCGCTTATTTATTTATTTGCTACGTAGTGCAGTATACACGTACGTAAACGATTGGAATATTAATTAGTAAATGGAAATTAATTTGTATCAAATAAATATAAAAACAATAACTATATATACATAAAGTATTTTTTTAACTTTAGAATATGTACGCAACATTATATTAATGGAATGAAAATTGGAAAGTGATTTAAGGGAATGGGGATTAAATTTCTATTCTCAAGCGTAAAACAAACCATTTACAAAGAGTTAACAAATGTTTCTAAATTTCCAAGTAACTCGTTCATTATTCAGCTTTGGATACGAGAAAATTTCACATAAATTATGAAGTTCTATGTTACGGCTTCTATAACAATTTATTTTAAATTTTAACTTATCTATATTCTTAAGATTCCTTAGATCTTTACAAGTGATCCGCCACGGCTTCGCTCGGGTAGCATTAATGATGTTGATCCGATCGCTACCAAACTTGACAGGATTACCCGCTGGGCCAATCTGACAGTTTTTTTGAAAATTTTATCGAAATCTATTAGGCCGTTTCGGACGCTATAGGAAATATAAATAAATACATATTATATATATAGAGAGATATATTTTATTTAAAACAACCTAATCGCAGCCACACAATATTAAAAGATAGTAACAAATATACATTTGAACTGAACATTAATGCTTTTAAAGAGGGACCCGTTCGCAAACCAAACGCAGGTCTCCATTCACTACTCGAAAGGAGACTTCACAGACAACCATGAATTTAAAATACCAAGGCTTTGACTTCTATATCATAGGAGTTTTTGTATTCGTATGCGTTTTTTCTAAAGGATTTTTTGTGATTATAGCTTTTCACGATTTACTTTACCTCTTCTCGTCTTTGCCAAAGATTCTATTTCTTGTTTGCAATTTGTAGTAACGATGTTAAAAAAATATTAACGAAAATTAAAAATGCTCGTTCTTTATCTCGGAACATAATTTCAAGAGATTCTCGGGTCTCTGTGGCTGCTTGATTTCTATGTATAAACTTCAATTTATGTATACACGTACGCTTGAGCCAGTTAATATTAGTTATTTCCATTCTCTCATTCCCTTCACTCCTCTAATGATAAAATAGATTTAAAAAAAAATGTGTAATCTCTGTCTATAAGTATTCTATGACGGCATGATCTTCCCAGACGAGTTGGCTAATACTAATTAATAAACCACCATAGCTTATCAGATATTTATATCCAAACCAAAGTAGAAACGTAGGTCCGTGTATGTTTTTCCTGACTTCGAATATAAATAAGTAACTGGTCATAGTGAGCTGTACCACAACATACATGAGTCGTGTTCCATGTTGCATTTCGAAGCCGGCGCAGCGATGGTTTTGTGCTCTAACAATGTGCACATGCGGACGAAACTATGTGTTGATTCATCACAAAAGCCTTGCGGGGAATTGAATGAAAAATGTTTGGTGGAAAGGTTTTTGTGTAGCGCTATCGGTGTGCACTGACAGTTCGTACGACAGAATAGCACAGAAATATAGCACAACATTGTTGCAAGCAATATCTGCTAAAAGAGAACTAAATCTATATTTTTTATAGAAAGAAAAAACTAGTATATCATTCAGCTTTAGTTATATTGTCTAAAGGCTCATAGATAATAATGCAAAAAAAACATAAGTTTTCAATTGTTGTTCACAGTTTAAAAATACTAAAATAGGTATTCTAGTTTATCTTTTATGTTCTACCCTCGAACTTATGAACCCACTGCTAGTCGCCATTCTTTGTTCGTAAACATGTCACGCATTTATGGAAGAATTTGAAATGCCGTATAATGGGTACGGCAAAGAGTTACAACACCCATAATAAAGTTAATACCCACAAAAATACCATAGCACATACATATACTTAGTGTATGGAAGTGAGAGTTGGATCTGGTAGGACAAGCTTATTTATTAGTAAAATTTAGACAGTTGAGATTCGATTTTTGAGAAATAAGCTAGGCGCGATTTTGAATGATAGGATTAGAAATAGCGGGACAAGAGAAAAGTGTGGCTTAAAAGAGGTCGTTGCGATTAAAATTGACAAAAGGTGTACTTCGGTGGTTCGAGCAGGTCGAAAGGAAGAATATTCACAAGCGAAGTTTACGTTGCGAAAGCAAGTGTTGGTGAGGTCGTCGTCGGCGAACTTATATCGAACGGATTGGTGACATACTAAAGAAAGGCGGTAATAAGAGTTCCTATAACAGACGAGCGTGGATGAACGCAGAAGAAGCGAGAGTGTTGTGCCAAGAGCTGCAGAGGGCGGATATGCGTAGGCATTTCCTCAGATTAAAAAAAGGATCGCGCCAAATAGACATCCGTAATATCTACCTACACCACTGGGTTAAGTGTATGAATGTTAATTGATATTGAATAGGAAGAATTGCCGGCATCAGCATTTACGTGCGATTCGGAGGTACTCTTAATAGAAACCTTTTTTTCGTCGAACTTTCGTCGTCGATGAACGAAATATAAATTGACACAACTGACTTTCCATTAACTCTGGTAAGCAATTAATTAGTAGCGCAAAGTGTAGTTATATGAGTAATTTAACTGTAGCGCACATTTGCCGAACATTAATTAGCGAACTGAATCGCTTCTCGCTTAAAATTGGTACGTAAATGAATTACCATTGTTTAATACGCGCAGGTTAATGAGAGCAGTTATATTTTGACATACGTTCCAGTTTCACGCCATTTGCTGTCATACAATTATAACTGGTGGAGATAATTAATTCAAGTAATTTCGACGTCGACGTATTCAGCATTGTTCAATTAATTATAGCGATTATATAATATATAATAAACAATATATAAGTTCTTCCTGTAGGTAATAACAGGTCAAATAGGACAAAGAAAGACTTGTCTGTAGCCCGGACACAAATTTGAACTTCAACAGAAACAAACAAATGACAGTTAGTACTTATTTCACTCTTAGTGCTTTCTATTCTTGACAGAGTATCACTAGTATTTTAATTATTCTTAATAACCAACGTTAGGTCATTGCATGGACGGACACCACTCACCATGTTGTAATGAAATTAGTATACCAACCAGCAAACCAACAATTGTCCATCTAAGCTTTACAAGCTCAAGTTATGCTGGCAGTCAAAATACTAGTGCATCTTGGTGCCATGTTCTTCTAATCTTCCACTACGAGCTTGTAATAGCGAATTAAAGTATTGGTGCTAAATGTCAAATCGGACACGATACTCAGTAATGGCTGAGAATACTACATGATTGTAATGCCCAATATCTTGTGACTTTGATAGCTCTATCGTCATCACAAGTATACTTCAAGCATATTATAGGAACTACACTGTAAAAGTTTGTGCCATTCATGATGTAATAAATACAGTAATTTATACGGCAAATGTAGCTACTATTTTAATTGCGAGTCTTCCTACTTTATTGTATGCTGAAATGATACAAACTTATGAAATGTTAAGGGACAAAATAGGGAACGAAATTCATATTTTTATTTAAGATAAGAGGTCCCGCGGTAACAACGAGGTTCGCCGCCTCATATCCATGCAAATTGTGTCGAGGGCACCTGCAAATAATGTTTTGTATAATTTGTATGCGCTGTATTTTGTTTGCCTTTTTGGACATATGCATTAACATTCTCTGTAAAATGACTAAAAAGAGTCGTTAGTACACTGACACGAATATATTTAAATTAGATAAAAAATTATTTACTTTTATTTTTAAACGTAATATTGGTCGCTTTTCGTCGTATCTTGGTCCTGAATTCTATGAGTATTAGGTTATGCGGCCGTGAGAACTTATGGTCAAAAGACTTAGAATTAAAAAAGAAAATATGTACGTGATTTCAAAACGCCTCATTCGTCGTATCAATTTTATGGCTAATTACAATTTAGGCAGTATTTCTGTAGCGCTTCAATAAAATTCATATAATATGGCATACATAATAAAATAGAAAAATGAAAGGAAAAGCGTACTATAACGAAACAGTAGCTTTTAGAATATAACATTATTCTTTGGGGAAAAATTTGCATTATAAAGACAAGTATTCTTTATGGCCCTCCGTCCACCCTTTAATATATCTTACTTTGTAAGTCTACTATACAACTTTTACACTAACGATAGTAAATATAACGTTAACAGCGAAGTTGTGAGCATTGTTAGTCAAAAGATGTCTTGCTAGACGAAATTATTTAC
>JWHW01050622.1:4009-27207 GCA_000931545.1 Papilio glaucus | reverse complement strand
ATAGCACTTATATTAACTTTGTGCTATTGCCAATAGCGTCGTAGTCTTACTTTTTCTTTTTAAATGAACTTGTAATGTTACATTCATACATGTTTTATATGTGTTATAAATTGTTGTATGAAAGAAAGTATTTTATCATGGATAGATATATTATATACACTTCTCAAATTTAATATTTTAATGTAATTATATTGTAGTTGGAACGTTATTTTAATAAAGCCTTAGTTTTTTGTGCAAGGCCGTAAATATGGAAACATTCTGTCCGTTTGTGGCTTCCTCGTGCTAAGCGTCTGTTTTCCTAAACTACAAAAAGCTTAGACTTTGGAATTTTTTTGAAGTGAAAACTTTTTAGCCGCCTTGCATTTTTGGCTCTCGGCTCATTCTTTTTGCTAATAATCATCAAATATAAATCCATATAGAAAGAAATTGATGAGGGAATACCAAATAGGGAGGGAATAATCAAAATGTAAAATTCTATTTTTGAATTACGAATGTTCAATGCATTGAACACACCTTGCAATCTAGCAATTTATTAAGTACTTTACAAGACCGCCAAGAAGGATAGAGGGTAGATTAAATAAGTCCACTGCAAGGACCGGCGAATTATCTTTTTTGATCTGCAGTGATTCTTGGGAAGACCTCCGTGCACAAATGTAAGTCTTTCTGATGATGATCGAAATAATCTTTATTGTTGAACGTAAATAAGAAACATAAATAAAAAATAAATCAAAGTAAATGTTGAACAGGCAAAAAAACATTTTCTACCTGATAACACTACACTAAATTGTGTTACAACTTACGTAGCTGTCTGGAGACAGTGCATTAGGTATAAAGTTCCCCTTCATGTTGATGCAAACTACAAGCACAACATTGTGAAAGGAAAACAATAAAACTAAAAATAGAAAACTTGTTTTATCTCGATGCACGGATGAACTTACGCACGGATTAAAGCAAACAAATACCTTTTTCCAGAATTGCGTCCGGGTAAAAAATGGAATAGTTTTGTTATGAATGTAGATTATTTATTTTCCAATGATTATTAAATTAATTTGAAAAATATTCATTCGTGAATCTTCATATTTTCGGGTTATAAATATTTTTCGGTTCCATTTTTATGGCGACGCCTGGTAAAATAAAATGGCAAATTTTCATTTTAAAAGACATAGAAGCAAATTTAGACAGTTAAAATAGTTAGTTGGTTTCAATGATTAGTAATATAGAAAAAAAAGAAAATATCCATAATTACCGGTTAATTTCTTCTAAAAAAGGTGAATTCTGTTTGAACAGAATCACTTGAGTAATAGACTCGTTATGATAAATTGATAATAATTGCATCGTTTTAAAACAGATTTAGTTAGACCCAATAAAGAAATAAAGATTTATTGGGTTTATTTTATTTTTTGTAGCGAAGGAATAATGCGTACTGCATATATTTATATACCTCCAGTTACCATGTTCTACAATAATTCAATGTTCAAAAGTAACGCTCTGACGTCGGTGTGTGTGAGTGTGAGAATTTAGTGTGTTAGTTATAATTTCCACATTTGTATTAGTCGCGTGTCGCGAATATATGTATATATATTAATGGAGTTGCTCTAAATTGATTAAAACGGTGCTTATAAAATTACTACAATATTAAAAAATATAGTAATATTCAGTATTTTAAATTTAGAAAGAACTAACAGTTGCCTTTTAAAGATATACTAAAGTACAAACGTAAAGTATAAAACATGTTTTAACAACACTTTTTAAGCCATCATACTTAATTTGATTTTTAAGGTAAATATAATTTTGTAACATAGTTAAAACACTTAATGTCAGAGTCGTCGCATTGTTATTTTTGAAATTTATATTTAGTTGTGTGTAAATGTTCAGGATACATCATAAAATTAATGAATAACTTATGAGATGTGAATCTTTCTGGGATTTCGTGTAAAAATTATACCTCAATATAATTTTTACACGAAATCCCAGTAAAAACCGTCATTTTTAGATAACACACACGGATATTTTGAATTCGTGACGCGGCAAACGAATAACTGACCGGTATTTTACTGTCGCATAATTGGCGACTTATGGTAGCTTCACTTTTGGGTCCCGGATACTATATATTTGAAGGTCTATAAAGATGAAGAAGCTATTTTTATTTTTGGCGTACTGTATAAAAAAATTAAGTAGAAAACAAATCTATGTAAATATTGCGATTATCTTTTCACATATATATTTTTGGTAAATTCTCATATAAAGAAGTTGTTCTATGCAAACTTATCTCGCTTGGTAATTGTGAAGATGTAATGTTTGAACAAGGATAATAATTGTATTCACATATGTATATTTGTGTTAACAGTAGGTATCATAAAAGTTATCAAACCACCACACGTCAGTTATCTATTACTTCATTGGTCTCTGATAAAATTATTTGTATTAAGAAATAAGATCTTGTCCCATTTTAAACCAATTTGAATCTTAACACGCATGTGTTAGTGGTGATATTATCTTATCTTAATAATACCGCGACGTCAAATGCTGTCAGTTTCGATAGCATTACGTGTGCTGTGTACAACGTGAATAGAGTTGCGAGCCGCGAATGGTTATTTTGATCTTGCAGTATACAGTACGCTGTCAATGGGTCATTGGCGAGGTTATGTTCACATCTAGTTTATTTTTAAATTAAAACACATTTATACTACAAACTGTACAATTGTGAAACGTGTCAGTAAAGATAATTTAAGAATATTATAGTATACGTGAATAACTTTGCGTAAGTGAAATAAATACGGAAACTTGTTTGGATTGTGTGTACCTGTTTTACTGTTGTGTTTTATAATGGCGCTATCGCTTACAAAATTTCCAAGAGTTTCATCTTTTTTATTTAATGTAAACAATTTGAGAGCTTTAAGTACGTCATTTCCTAATAATTCTAAAGTGAGTTTTGATTGGGACGACCCGCTCAACTTAGACGGACAATTAGAAGATGATGAAAAAGCAGTTCGTGATACTTTTAAAGACTATTGTAACAAAAAATTAATGCCTAGAATTATTGAGGCGAACAGAAAAGAGTTGTTTGACCGCGAAATATATAAGGAAATGGGTGAACTTGGTGCTCTTGGGTGCACTATTAAGGGTTACGGATGTGCTGGCGTGTCGTATGTTACATATGGGCTGATAACGAGGGCATTGGATGGTGTAGATTCAGCATACAGATCAGCCATGAGTGTACAAAGCAGTTTAGCTATGGGAGCAATTTATATGTACGGAACCGAGGAACAGAAAGAAAAGTTTTTGCCAAGGATGGCCACTGGTGAGTTGGTAGGATGCTTTGGATTGACTGAACCGGATTTCGGCAGTGATGCCGGAGGCCTCGTGACGAGAGCCAAATACGATTCAAAAACAAAATGCTACATACTTAGTGGTGCAAAGACTTGGATCACGAATTCGCCAATAGCAGATGTATTAATAGTTTGGGCGAAGGATGATGAAAACAAAGTAAGAGGATTTATAGTTGAGAGGTCACAAGTCAAAAAAGGACTCGATACGCCCCGGATCGACGGTAAATTTTCTTTGCGAGCGTCTGCGACCGGCATGATATTGCTCGACGAAGTGGCTATACCGGAAGAGAATTTATTGCCTAACGTAGTCGGCTTAAAGGGACCTTTCGGATGTCTCAATAACGCTCGGTATGGAATCGCTTGGGGCGCTCTCGGCGCGGCTGAAACATGTTTGCGCATCGCCCGCCAGTACACATTAGATAGAAAGCAATTCGCAAGACCGCTGGCTTCCAACCAGCTGGTACAAAAGAAGATGGCTGACATGATTACAGAGATAAGTATCGGTTACCAAGCGTGCTTGCGAGTTGGTCGTTTGAAAGATAAGGATTTGGCAGCGCCAGAAATGATATCGTTAATTAAAAGAAATAATTGCGGAAAGGCTTTAGAAATTGCTAGAGTAGCTAGAGACATGCTCGGAGGGAATGGTGTTTCAGATGAATACCATATCATACGGCATGTGATGAATTTGGAAGCTGTGAATACTTACGAAGGGACGCATGACATTCATGCTCTCATTTTGGGCAGAGCCATAACTGGAATTCCAGCGTTTGCTTAAAATGCATTTGACATAAAATGTCTTCTCTTTATGAACATTGGCTTACTTTGTAAAATATTGTAAAAATTATATTTAATAAATTGTTTAGTATATTTAACGTATTTATTCACGTATTTACCTATCTCTTAAATAAACTTTTTCATATTTGGTTATGTTTACGTGCATATACATGCATATGTTTGTCTGCTTATGCCTAATTTTATTTAAAGTTAGTACAATATGGAGCACGCATTCATTACAATGTATGTACGTATCTAACCAGTAATCCATCGAGTTTAGCGATAACCGTTTAAATGAAAAAGTTATGTAATGATAATTAAAAAAATGGTATCGCATGGAGATACTATTTTTTTTTAGGTATCAAAATATTTCTTCCTATTATTACTTAAATTTTGAAGACAAATGTTTTAATAACTGGAAAAAGTAAGATAATTTTAAAGTTTGCATTATGCGACAGTAAGAATAAAAGAAACATTGGAGGCGCCGGGTATCGATCCCGGTACCTCTCGCATGCTAAGCGAGCGCTCTACCATCTGAGCTACGCCCCCTGTGCTGAGTACATTGAAATTTACGTTTATAATCTATTAAAATATTGCCATGAATAATTATATTTGTTTACATCATTCTTGTATTATTATTAAATATTGTTATTGTGTATGTATAAAAAAACGAGTAATTTCGAAAAAATAAATACTTTTTATAAAACTAGTTACTCTATCAATTTGAAGATCGTGAGTTCGATTAACCTTAGTCCATTTCTCTGATACTTTTTAATTTTCTTCTTTTATTCTCGGATCCAAACAATAAATAAAAAAAAAAATATGTTAGCATTTTTTATTCTCTTTCATTTTCTAGACTGACAGACCCGTCTCGCATTTGCTTTGAATTAAATTAATTTTTATTTCCAATGACCTCTCCGATTACTATACAATCTAAGTTTGTTATAAAATAGTCGTACCTATCATTAAAGTATGTTTTTTCTTTTAAATTAAAATTATTATTTTTTGTTTGAAAATGGTAAATTCGCTCTGTATTTTAATAATGAACAATACCTTGACGTATACGAAGGACTTGTGAGAGATAATAAACTACAAGAAGCGAGCGGTTCCTGTTTAATGAAGTACTCTTTACATTTTTCCTTAATCCGGGCAAAAGCTTTTGAAATATAATAATTTGAATTCGACCTTTCTCTTTTGAGTTTTTCGCAAATATTTCATTTATTAGGGTCGCAAATAATCTTCAATACCTACCTAATTTTTATAGAATCAAAATTCCATTTCTCACGACTGTTTAACGTAGTAAGTGTAAGTGGGGTTTAATATAACATTAAAGAGACCTTACTTGTAGTGACGTCCGATCTACAAAGCCCAAAAACGTCTTGTTCTCTATATTTTTGTAACATTTGACGTATAAAATACATTGTATCTACTTATTATATATCATATACTTATTATATATTATATATATAATAAGTATATGCTGTATATGTATGAATTGAGAAAGGTATGCTTCGGTGGTTCGGGCATGTGGAAAGGATGAATGAAGAGAGAATAACGAAACAAATTTATGTTGCAAAAGTGAGTGGCAGTGTTGGTAGGGGACGCCCTACGAGAACTTATGTCGATCAAATTAGTGACTTACTAAATGTCAATGTAAATGTGTAAAAAATAATGTCATTGCAAGATATGATTGCTGTAAACAAACAAACGTCATTTACCATATACCATGGCGTCCATTACACCTATTATACTTCATCGGAAATATAATTTTGTAGAAATTTTGAGGTAAAGTGAAGTGAAAGTGTTTAATATGGATAGCTAATGTTATAGTAATATGAGAAAAAGTTGTTATTAGAAAACATTTTGGAATTTACGAATTTTAACATAAAAACCTTTGTTTACAAAATCTATAACTTTCTGTGAAACACGGTATAAATGTTACTTTGTCGATTTCACGTCTTTGTAATATTGCTGTTATAATTTTATAAGGAATTTAAATACATACCAAAAATATATCTTTTTGTATTTAACCGAAACTTAATATTTTTAACGATGTGGCTCCTGACTTCAAATCAGCTCTTTTAAAGAAAGGAAGTAGCGTTATACTGCATTTCAATACAGGATGCATACTAGTGTTGGTGGTAACTTAATTGTTATTACAGGTTTGTTGTTAGCAATTCTTCAAGGAAAAAGTGTTTAACATATTAGATTTATAGTATTACTAGCTGACCCGGCAAACGTTGTTTTGCTCTATAAAATATGTTGTTGGTGAAAATTTTCGTAGTCAATTAAAAAAATTTGTCAAAATTTAGGGATGTATGTATTTTTTAATGCCACATTATAAAAAAATAAATACAAAAAATTTCGTCGAAAAATTAAAAAATAAAAATTTAAGGGTGAACAACCCTTATTACTTAGGGGTATGAAAAATAGATGTTGGCCGATTCTCAGACCTACTCAATATGCTCACAAAATTTCATGAGAATCGGTCAAGCTGTTTCGGAGGAGTACGGGAACGAACATTGTGACACGAGAATTTTATATATAAGATTACAAATCAACAGATATTATGATTAGTTATCAGTTCTAGGTCAGTATTATAATTATTATTTTTCAAGGAAAGTATACGTCGAAGTTGCTAGGTCACCGGTGTAAGTTCATTTAACTTAATACTGAAGATAATTTCAAGTTAAATTGTAAAATATGCGGTTTTTTGCTAGTTTTCTTTTGAATTGTACAGTGGTCATGTTATGTCGACATTATTATACTTTCCAACACGATTCGCAACAAATAAAAAATATCATTAGACTTTCCAACTTCTCTAACAAGAAATGTGTCGGGGCAAAAGCATGAAATACGTTCTTTGCTTTATTTTAAATTAAAATGAAATTTTTTATTAGTATGCTTGTGTTGTGTTGGTGTGTATGTTGTTTATAACGGAATCTTTGAACGTGATTTGAAGTCAAAGTTTAGTATAGTAGTAGTTATAGAAGCAGTGTACACAGTTATCAATTATTTGTGTTATTGACTGTACCTTATGCAGCTTTAGATCCGTATTCATTGCCAAGCTTCAATCCGACAGTTATAATTGTATGACAGCGAGCGGCGCGAAACTGGAACGTGTGTCAACAAAATATAACCGCTCTCATTAAGCACGTATTAAACACTGGTAATGCATTTATGAACTAATTTCATGCCAGATACAGTTCAGTTCGCTAATTAACTGTACGTTCAGCAAATGTTTGTAACTGTTAAGTTACGTTTTGGTTTAATCATTCGTTCTATTGTGTTTTATAAATTAGTATATCTTTGGATACAATTCAAGTACCTGTTCATGATCCAATATAATTTTGATTTAAATCGTTCCTTACACTCCGGTTTCTTTATGTGGCGTAGTTTATGCTAATGTTATTTCATCCAACTTGATGGAGATGGACAATGACACTGGCCTACATTTGTCTGATTTAGGGTAAATTAGTCTAGATTAATGCAAATAACATAGCATATACATATTTTAATAATTTGTACAATCTACAAACAGTACCTGCATCTTAAATTGTACAACCTGACCCTTTGTCCGTGATTCATAAGGGGCTTAGTTTAGCTATTTATTAATTTAATGATTGTTTGTATAGATATAGTTTAATAACAAAAATCTTGTATGTTTGTTAACAAAAAATAATGAGCAAATCGTAAGGTATGTAACAAGGATGTACTATTAGTTTGCCTCTAGCGGAAAGAAGTCCCGGTAGACATTAAATATAGTTTGTTATATAAAAGGTTTAAAGCTAATTTAATTTAAACCAGAATATTTAAAAAATCTGCATTAAGTTAAGTAAATTTGATTGGATTCAAAATTTCAATTAGAAAGTTATTAAAATGTAGGGGTTTTATTTCAAAAGAATTGCAAGAGATAATGCCGAACATAAAGACTAACTGTTCCTTTTTAATAAAGCCTTTTTCCCGAAATCTCGAGAACAGGCACAGCTCTTGTAAAAATATTTCATTTCGTCGCTCTCCATTGTACATAAAAAATAAATGAAGATAAATAAGCTTTTATGTGATTATTTATTGCATTCATAATATGTGTTATACCAATCTATATAAATGTTCGGCCTCCATACTGTTAATAACAAAACATACAATAACGGTGAATTTAAAAGTCCAAGTGACTTCGACGTCAAACAAAGAAGTTTTGGAATAAAACTAATTTAACGGATTTTATCGCGTTTATTTTACGTTTTTGATTCCCGCGTTTATTTTATGTTTCTGCTCCGATCTATGCAGAAATAATAATTTGGAAATAAGTGGGTACTTCGCCAGCAACTTTTGACATTGGGACGTCTGACACCTCAGTCTTCCCCGTGACCATGAGCGCTGGCTAGTTTCAAAAGCGTGAATGGACTGGCTGCGAAACCAACGTCGTTCTTAAAAGTCCGGTCACGCGGCGCCTATTGCAACCGGCTTGAGGAATTATAAGTATAGGTACAGCTAAAGCAGGTTCTCTTAAGCAGGCGTTTTGCATCCAGATCTTGCAATCGGCTGGTTTCAAAACTATAGCTTTGTTATCAGAATTGTCCTATTCTTTCCTCCACTTCGTCTCTTTTGCGCGAGCTCTTTTCTACCATTGACCGATATGTTGAATTCGACATTCAGTTAAATGACGCTTAATGACATTTCTTTATTGTAAGACCTGATCTCTAGATTTACGCTTGCCATCCTTCAGTTGTGAGTAAAAAACAGATTTAGGCATTCTAGCGTCACTTGAACTACAAACGAAATGTACGTACCATCTCAGTTTGCCTTTGATAAGCATAGAAATTATTAAGCTTGCACTGAATAATCGAAGAAATATATACATACATTTTTTTATTTTTTTACACATTCAAGGATGATCATCATGTCGTCTGTGGGTAGCAGTGGCCACTTCAAGCTTCGCTCGATTGCCTTTCTCCTTTACAAAACAATATAAATCGCGCAAACTGAACCATGTAAATAGAAAACCATATCATCGATTAACACTCAGCATGGAAACTTCAAATTGAAACTTCTTACTCTCCAGTAATCATTCTGTAACAAAATTCCCGTCATATTCATGAAATTAAACTCATTCCATTTTTCCCATGTTAAAAAACGTAACCTTTTTCAAAATTGTCATTATTATAAATCAGCTCGTATCGAATGTAACCATTCACCACAGGGCCATTCGGTAAGACTTATTAGATTTCGTTAATGAAATTTACGCGTTACGAGTTTTCGTTTTTGTAAATAACATATATTTTTTAAAACCCGTCCCGTACAATTTGCGTTACCGCAAGCACCTTCGAAAAATACCTCGTTCAATATTTATTTCGATTTATGTTGTAACATATATGCCTTTTAAGTTAGAATAAACTGAAAAAGCTTTACACACTCCAAAGTTCTAATGAATACTTAGCGTGATTTTTAGTTATTTAAATTATTGTTTTTTTTTCATTGATAAAACGACTTTGTTTATAATAACAATTGCATAAATATTACAAATGAATTTCCTTTCCATTGTAATAATAGAATAATGAATGTAAAATATTTGCGTTATAATATTGTACAGTATATTTCGCCTGATGCTTATTAATACGCAGTGTTAGGTATTAATTGTGCAGCAGAATTGATGACTTTATAGTGTTTAAACATAGTAAGTAGGAGCGTGTGCATAATAAACGTCGCGTTGCGAAACTGAGCCATTGTTTCATAGATTCCATTGTTTTCGGCGCGGCGTATGTGTCTAACTTGCCGCAATATCGAACTATCTTCGCTAAATCCATCTTAGGAAATAGTTACAGAAATGTAACATGTAATTCTCCAATATATTGCAATGTTCAGGATAGTTTAATGCAGAACTCGAACAGTTTGAATCATGGAATTTAATTTCTTAAGGAATATTAAACAATAATATCTTACGTGTATTGATTTTACTATAAATGTTATATATTTTATATTCTCGGTCTTCCTGGGATATACTTTTATAGTAATCTTCTTCTTCTCCAACTCTACCAAAATGTAGGGCTGACGAATGAAAATCGAAGATGAATAATAGAAGTTTTATAGATTCAATACGAACATTAAAACAAAGTGCATAGCTATAAAACTATGTTTGAAAAAAAAAAATATTGACTAACTATGCAAGACTTGAATATTTAGATATTACATAATACACTCCAAGTTTCTTATTCTTAATACCAACTTACATTAAAAAAGACTCAGATATCAGATTTATTACACTTTGCAGTGTCACAAAAATCACGGCTTTTTTTTTCATAAAAACAAGGCGTCATCTTCTCAAACACATTACGGGTATGAATTCCCTTGTGGTTCGTGGTTTTGCTTCAGCTTTGATATATCAGAGCGTTTTCAGCACTTTGTATTTTTTATTAAATTTATGCTTGTTAATATTGTTTTCTTTTAACCGTACATTTTCTGGGATAAAAAGTAGTCAATATGCTATTCCAGACTGTAATCTCTGTGCTAAAATTCATCCAGATCAGTTCAGCAGTTTTTGAGTGAAAGAATAACAAATATCCATACATGCATACTTACGAACTTTCACATTTATAATATTAATAGGATATATTATAGTAGGACTAATTGAAGCCACAAATAAGCGATCTCTTCAATTATTTTAAATCAAGACTCATTGGAACATGAGAGTTTCAATTGGAGAACAATTATTTATAGTTTCTACCATGGTGGTTTGGTCGATATTTTAAACGCTAGTGGGGATAGGCTTTGGTAATTTCCAAAAATTGGGGATAAATAGTTAAGCTACGAATGTCACCTATTATACAATATAAAAACAGATAAAATGAAAACTTTGATTTTAATACGGAAAAAACGTACTAGCGACCATAAAACATCTGATCTTTAAATAACTTTACTTCACTTTTTTGTAAGACGTAGGAATAAAGGACGCGTCTCAGGAAATTAAAAAACACGTCTAATTTCAAATAAAATGCTTTCAGATGAAACAGCTCTCCGCCAACCTTATCAGTTAACACACACATTATAACATAAATTTCTACTAAGGGCGACTCCTAACCTCTTTTTTTATTTTTAAAATAATTTTTAAAAGCTTCATAATCATTAAAACTTTGTAAAAGTATAAAGTCTATAAAAAAGTTTTATATTGTTACGACTGCAACGCGTGTAATGGGGGTAGTTAATGAGTTTGTCAGTCGTAAAAGTCGTAAAAACAATTAATGTGCGTATCCTTTGGACTTCATACTCGATTTATACTAATCTAGTATGTAAATGGATTTACATATACAATATTAATGCGGGTAAGGTGTGTGCTCAGTAGCTATAAATTCAAAAAAATTGTGTATGTGCACTCTGTGTTCATATGTGATACTTCGATGATTAACACCGAAAATTGTCACCGATGGGCACCATAGAAGAAGGAATAAAAAGTTCCACCCTGGCGGTCGGTCCTTCAAATAGCAGCACGCTACAATCAGGATGTTTACCATGCCTGAGCTAATGGGTGGTTGTAGTTTTTGCGGGACTCTACCACTATTAAAATTTTATTGAACAGAAGAGGAGGAGTAAAGGACGCGTCGCAGAAAATTAACACGTTCTCAGTCAACGTTTTAATGATGGCGCCTCCTCATCGAATGGAATCATTAAAACTTTACTCAAATTACCATATTACTCAGAAATTAAGAATATTTGTTTTTGACATTAAAATTATAAATATTTGTTTCCATACATCATTTAATTTTATTTCTATCTAGTATCAATTTTATTTTATGGAAAACAAAGCGTTTTGGATTTTGAGATATACCAAAAAAAATTGAAATTGTTCTAATTAAAACTAATTCTACGCGAAAATTAAACAGAATACAACAATACCACGAAAAGAGAAAAGTTGCGGAAAATTCGTTCGTAACTTTTTCATTACTGCGCCTGTCGACCTATTTTATCACTTTTCCATTTTTAGCACTTCACTAAAATTTGCTATTGTTATTTTCATACTTTTAATTATCTTTAGTTGTTATTTTTAATACTTTAATAAAACTTGTATTGTAATATGTTTACATTGGAAAGCTTTAAGAAGATCTATAAAGATGACGTTAGACGTTTTTTTAATGTAACAAATTGGCAAACGAGCAAACAAGTCACCTGATGTTAAGAGACCGCTACCTATAAGCATCTGCAACAAGCAAATGAGTCGTGGATCCGTTGCCAACCTTTGAGCGTTGACACAGGAGTCTGTTTTCTGCGAGTTGACGAGGACTGTGAGATCGTGGTATTTCACCGGTCGTGAAATACCACGATCTCACAGTCGTCGTCACTATCCAAGATTTTTCATAATGACAGTGCAATAGTCGTTTTATTGTAATGAATAATATTTAACCAAATCCTTTAATATCTACGCATTTAAGATGTGTTTTCAATTGTTATGATAATTATCAAAATTTCCATTTTAAAAAAGATAAAATAAACTAAAGTATAACATTAAATAAGAGATTCATAAATCCTGTTTTTGAAATAGATTAAAACATATTATAACATAACTAATGTAGGTAACAATTTAGACAATACGATCAAGTTACCGTGTTGTTCCAAATTGAATTGTCATGTTGTTTGAGAATTAGTTCCACACATATGATCAACCAGGATTTGTAATGTAAAATATTGCCACTAGTAAACTTGTGGTAGTAAATAGTATGCCAAAATATCTGACATCTCGTAATAGTACAACAGTCTATTGAATTAGTTTTGGTGTTCTTAAAATCGGGGTCAGAAAATTTAAATTGTCTCCAGCTTTCTACACTCATGTCAGTTGATTCTCATTTTTACTTTAAGGATGGTGCCGGGAATTCACTTTGTTATATATTATACACGGCACAGTCAGTACTATTATATTTTATTATTCAAAGCATGTCCCCAGCGATCAGGTATGCTGTAAATTTTTCATAAAGCAAAGGCGTGTACGCGACCTATCTCAAATCTGCCTTTTTGTGGAAATAGCAAAAGCTCACGACACGAAAATCTAAATAAATTAAAAATATTACAGCTTACTTATCTTATCTCGGATATCATTTTATGTACTTATTTGGAAAAGGTTTGAGGGAAAGAGGAACAATGATAATGAAGGACAGCGCCGAATATTCTAGACGATTAAATAAATAAAAAGATGCTAACGTCGTGAGTGATAATATTAATTCTAACAAAAGCATCAAATAACCCGAACTAAACAACTAACTTAAATACCATATTGATATATTTGTTCTCATTTACAACTCTGAAAATCAATATCATTTTAGGTTAAATATCAAGTTTGATCTGATTTGGACGTTATGTTTGATAAATAAATATGACGACAGATGATACAAACTAATTAAGGTTAATTAATGATATAATGTAGTTAATTTGCTTACCAAAAATTCAAAGGCCAATCTAAAATTACATTTTATTAGGTACAATATAGTTCTTCATGACCTTTATATCATCAGGGGTATCGTGATATATACAAACAAATGAAACAGCTGTAAAGACTAATATTTGACATTTTCATTATATCTTGGACGTGGTCGAGCTGAGTTTTGGATGGCCGTGGCCACAAAATAGATACCTTATTCCGACTGCGAACGGTGACAAGAGCAGAGCGAGTTAATTTGTGACACAATTAAAACCAATGTACTCCGTCTTGAGCATGTATCAAAAATTAATAGCAATTTGTGATTATAGCATAATGTAATTAATTATTATAAATGCGAATGTCAATTTCTTTGTTACGCTTTAACTCCTTAACGACTTAACCGAATACGCCCATTGTCAGCGGTACTGAAAATGACATGGAGTACTTAACTTTATTCCGAAAATAAAACTATTCCCTAGGTACATACATAAAATCTTCATCAACAATATCGGTTGCCATGGTAGTAATTGATGTTTAGACAATAATAAATTATGGAAACATGTTACCTATAACTCGAAGTTATTATACGCGGTTATTATCAACTCAATCTACAAATCAACTTACAAAAATTTCCAGTGTGAAAAATGAGAAAGATATGCGTGCGAAGCCGCCGGCAACAGTTAGTATTATAGATTTGGGAGTTTAATAATAATTGGACGTCAAGACTAGCCATCATTTTTTTATTATCGTTGGATGGAGCCCTATTTAATGCACTGTGTTCCTTTTTATAATACAAACAAGAGATTGAATTACTTTGCCTGAGAAATTATATGTGAGTCTTGAGGAGTGTTAACTATACAAGGCACTAGGTAGTTGTGATTTAATACTTATATTAAGTTCTAGCTATGGATGGTGAAAATAGTCCTAATAATGAGTTGTAAAAATAATGTTCTTAACTCCGTGCTTCTTCATTTTATCTCGTAGGACAGTGTTTTTTTGGTAGGATGAAATAATAAATGACGAGGCATATTATAATAAAAAGTATGTTTATGAGTACCACATATAGGAAATTTATGATACCAAACGTTACTTCAATAATATTGCTATAAACGTGCCAAATTTTACTTTAAAATGTAATTTAAGGGACGCAAATGTTTTAGGTTTTAGTTGCTTACATCCATTTATGTAAACAACGATAACTCCTAAATTACTTTAACAAATAACAATATACGTAACTCGATACATGATGAGCTGGCTGGCTAGTCTGAAAAACCTGAAATCTTTGTTTTGAACAATAGTAAAAGAGCGCCCGTGACTTTTATTACTATTACCCTTAGTAGTTATTGAAAATTCAAGTATATTTATGTATGGTTTGCTATAGTTTGTCAATACATTGACAGCAAATCTTTGAATTTGTTTGCAACGAAAAACAAAAAGACAATAGTACGAATGTAGAGAAGACAATTTATTTGCTACGTAAATAGTGTTTTGAGTTGGGATTGAAAAGGAACCGACAATCCGGACCCTTTTGAACCCTTGTCTCTGGAGCTCGTTACATTGACCGCTGAACCAAGCAAACCGTGTGTGCAACTAGACGGCTATAAATCGAAACAAACTTTATGGCTTTGGATTGTTGAAGAAAAAAAAACAAAATAGAAACGCCGCATGTTTACAGCATTCAAATCCCAAGATTCCCTTGCATTAGTTCCTTTTTTAAAAGGGAGTTATTTTTTTACCCCTGAAATACCTTTGTTTTTAACGTTTTTCTATTAGCTGGGAGTGTATGTTTGTTTGTACATAACTGAATCTTTGAACCTTATTTTCATCAACTTCGAAACGTCGGATTAATTTAAAACGTTGATGACTTATCAAGTACCGATAACAATGCAATAATTAAAGTAGATCCTATTATCTAAGATATTAACGATTTGCAATATTTTAAGATTTAGAATAACGCCATTTAAGTTTTATAACCTAAATAACAATGGATATTATATGTAATGGAACTAAGCGTACATAAACTAATCACGGCCTCGTTGCTATAAAATCTCAATGTATGAACCTTTTTAGAATTAATGAATATCTATATCATTGTAGCCTTCGTGTTATTTCATTTTTACTCATCTAGAAATTTACCTTACTATCAATAAATGTCATCACGACATTAAAATATAATTTCTTAATTTATTTCATTCAAACGACTTAAACAATCTAACTACGCCTATAAAAAGTTGTTTTCACATTTTTCTAAAATACACGAAATTATCGTATAAATTAAAGTTAAAAGTAACTTACCCAGATAAAGTAAAATGAAAAATTTGGGTGTTTACCTCAATTTTTTACAACTACGCTACGACAGGAAACAAATTGCGGTGTTAAAATTATGACAGGAGCCGTAACAGAGATAGCTTTGCCAAAATTCAGATTGGGTAATTTTAATTAAAACGGGCTGCGTATCATAAGACCGTTAATTTTAGACATAAATCATTAAAAACCTTGGCTTTACTATCAGCGCCCAATATTTACGTATACTATTTATGTTATTTGGCTGATTTAACTTTTGTATGGATTGTACTTACTACCGCATATTGTTTTAACAGGGAGCGGCAAAGCTTATACAATATTTCTTAAAGTTGTTATTTTTTATAGTAGGTACAACTTACTAACCCAGCAAACTTCGTTCCGTCTTAGAATGTATTAATGTTAAGTTATCTTATTAGCTGTTTTAATAAATTGCTGGATGAGTTACACCCGTTCCGATCCCTTCATTGCAGCACCTAGGACCACCTTCATTCCAGCACATCGAGCGCAGTGGGCGAAGCGAGGGGCGCGGCGTTGGGGTCGTTTTCACGCGCGTTTGTTTTTATTTTGCAATAACTTCTAAGATATTCATTTAAGTTATGTAGTGTACATGATTATCATAATAGGCATGAAATGCTCAGTGTAACTATTATTACTGTATCCGTTTAAATAGCTTTTCAATTACTGAATTGTACGTGACCATTTTTTAGAAATTAGAATGGGTATAGTAACCTATTCGTAAATGATAAACATATGTTATTGCGGATTTTTTTGTAGATATTCTTAAGGTTTTCAATTTAGTAACATAATTTTGATCTATCTCAAAAGGTTTAGCCAGAGTTTTCAATGCAAGAGCGCATAAAAATGTTTTTACTAAATCACATTACAAATCTTTCAATTTCTCTGCTTCCCTCTTCTATAATGTATACGGCATTTTTGTAGTTGTATTAAATAAAATGAAAATATTTCCAATTCTTTAATATTTGTTAAGAATTGTAAATATTTATGACTACGAAACTGGAATCCGAGAATCATTCTTCACCTGAGCAAGAACACGCTCACCCCTACTGTGATGTCTTTAAAATTTGTTAATGCAATACAATTTTCAAATTAAATATTATGTTTAATTCTAAAGCGTCATAGGTATATTGTATCGCTTGTAATTAACCGCACGAACATCGTTAAATATATTCGCAAGCGTGCATTTGTAGAGCGTAAAACTAATTAGTAATTATTATGACTAAATTAAAATAAAAAAAGACATAATGTGCGGCCGAGTTTTGTTATAGATTAAAACAAACTGTGTTTGTATGGAAGGAGGTGGCAAACGTGCTGGGGCTTAGCCGATGTTAGTGACCGCTATCTATAGGCATCCGCCACAAGCAAATGAGTTGCCGATGCGTTACCTGCCTTTAAAAGACCGAGAGGGTGTACAAGAAAAATAATATTTCTTTTTCCTATTCATACCCTCCCCCGTTCAATCCTCTTCCCCTTCCTTTACCTTTCTTATTGGGAAAAGATCGGAAGGGAAAGAGGATTGAAATCGGGCCTGTGGTATTCCACCCATCAGACGCCTGTCTAGTTAGTACCTCGGTAGCCAGGAGTTTTTAGATAATATTTTTAATTAAAGTTTTGACTATCGCTAGGTTCTCTCCTCGAAGATTTTTTAAATTAAAATCCTAGTTCGTGTTCATTTTGAACAAGTGTCAAAACGTGTTCATTGATAGTACCAATAAATTATCACACATGTGTGAGTGAAATGGAATAACTTCACAAATGAAGGTATCAAATTGAAGTGTTTGCTTTGGATAAATCCTCAGACTAAACACATGCATGTAAATAAAAAAACATTGGGACTCATTGACATGAACACATCTCACAATATAATTCTCAGCTATCACTTGTGCGGAACATATCACATACAAGACATTGTAAAAAATTTCTATATTCTATAAAAAATCTAAATTAAACATTGTTCTCATATAGGCTTATAACGAAGTGCCAACACTTTTGTAAGCCTAGATGCCAACAATATTTTATTTTAATTTTTTTATAGAATGTTCTTTTTTTTACAAATTTTATTTTAATAAAAATTTTTGCCATCAATATTGTTGTAATGTCTAGCTATCATTGATAGTAATAAACCAAAATTCGCAGTGTCGACGTTACAAAACATTAGAAGCGAGGTAAGAACGGCGTACGTACTTAACAAAGAGATTTTAATGAAAGATTAGGTTCTTCAATTACGTGGAATATCTTTAAAAGCTTCTTGCTTAAATAATGAAAGCACTTTTCCGTCTTTTTTCACACATAGAAGATATACATATAGTAAGCTATTAGGTATATGCTAGAATTTAATCTTTATCATTACATAAGTAATTTCATTTCAAATTTTCGTCACAAAAATTTAGCGAAATGTTATTGTCTGTCATTTAAATACACTTCTTATTTTTTTAATAGCCTTATCAAATTATTTCTCTATTTTGTGGATCTTTGTTGCCACAGCCAGTATCGGTATTCTGGTCGAAGACATATCGAGTGACGTTCAGTTTCGCAGTCACTTGGAAGACAAGGCCAAGTTGCCTCTAGCCTCTAAAAAGCTGGCTGTACTCAGTAGAGGGAAGCAGTATTTCCAGCCGGGCCATTGCCTTCAATTGTATAAGGCGCAAGTTCGGCCCCACCTGGAATACTGCTCGCATCTCTGGGCGGGAGCACCCTAATACCAGCTTCTTCCATTTGACCGCATACATACAACGGCGAGCGACTCGAATCGTCAACGACCGAGCCCTTACCGATCGGGTTGATACTTTGGCCTTGCGGAGGGACATCAGTTCCCTCTGCATTTTTTCCGTATATACCACGGGGAGTGTTCCGAAGAACTGTTTGGAGCGATTCCTGCCGCCGAGTTTCGTCATCGGACGACACGACAGACTGTCAGGTACCACCCAGGCCTCTGGATGGCTGGCATTCCTCCACAGTGCGGTTCTTGCGAAATTTCCTGCCACGCACAGCCGCGCTGTGGAACGATCTGTCCTCGGCGGTATTTCCAAACCAATACGACTTAGGGTCCTTCAAGAAGCGAGTCTATCTTTTCCTTAAAGGCCGGCAACGCATCTGCAGTTCCTCTGGTGTTGCAGGTGTCCATGGGTGATGTTGATTACCACGGTGTTCTTTTGCCCCCTTCTATTATAAAAAAATCTCTATTTAATTTAATCTGAATTAAATGTGAAATTGTCATCCTAGTAAATAAAGTTGTGCTTAACCACAATCCTATATGATGTTAAGAGGCGATGTGGTCCGAAGATGTTTTAAGCTTGTTTAGTCCACATTTATCTTGAAGGTACTCACGACGTATTCGGACACAAAACGTAGCAACTTGTTTTTATAACGTAGTACGTACAATAAACGAAAATTAAAATCGCGTCATTCGATTTCGAGGTCAATCAACAACAAAAGGATGACACCGGAGATAGAATGGAGACGGGAGAATCAAAATTCCTTATTCCTGTAAATCCAGCGACCAGTCCTCACAACCTATAATACACCGAGAGGCTAGGCACTTTGTGTCTGTACCAAAGACTGTCTAGATTAGTACATTCAACATTTGTATCTACCGAATCACAGAACAGAAGATCCATTGCTTTTCTTTTAATAATTAACTTTTTATATTTTTGCGGTGTTAATTTAACATAGATAAATTAAGGTTATATTTTATAAAGTCGTAATATGGCAGGAAACAAATTGCACGTTTTAAAATTATGACAGAGGCTGTTAGAGAGATAGCTTGGCCAAGTTTTACAATGAGAATTTTTTAATTAAGCCGGCCTCCGTACAAAGACGGTCTAGATTTAGCGATATTAAAGAAAACGTTTTAATTGACTAATTTAATGTTATAAAATATTTTATTTCTTTTGTTTAAGCTTATTGCCATTCTTCATTCATCCTTTTAACATGGCCGAACAACGGAAGCATACTCTCTCGGTTCTTCAGAGGACAACGTCTTTTTATTGTAATTACATTTATATACGACAAATTATTCAAAACGCCATTGTAAATATGGATATTTTATAAATTAGACCATATATTTACTAAAATACGTCTGTGTTCGTGGATTCGCGAAACATTTACAAAAAAAATTATTCATCAAAGTTTCCTGTCAAAGTATAGTTTTTAAAACTACGTTCGCATTATCATTTAACAAGTGGTCACATAAAATACATCAATTTTTTTAAATAATTCGTTTTAAAACAATCTTTAAAACTTATGGTGCGTGTTTAAAGACATATTGTGATATTTAACGTCATCGTTGTTCATGTTGTCAACACAGTCACGTAAACAAAGTACATATTAAACTAATTTCCAAAAATCTATACGTACATTACAGCGAACACCAACAGAACAGAACAGTATTTTTCAATACTGATACTTTGAGTATTTCTATACATGTCAATAAATGTTATACATACAAACCATTTACCATCCCTACAATCACATTCTGAAGATACTTAATAGCGTAAAACTCTATTAAGTATTTAAAGTAGACGCTCTTTACTGGATTTGACAAACGTATTTCGTTCGTGCTGGTTAAGAAGTACTTTCGTTCTCAGGGTACTACTATACGGCGCTTTCAACGACCATCTTATTTATTCTGATAAATTAAATTAAAGTGTCAGTTTGTAATGTCAAACTAATTTTTCTATACTAAACGCATATGACGAATAAGAAAAATGTGATGATAGACAAAATAAGAAGTGAAAGGTTAGCATTGTATGGGCATGTTATGAGAAGGAAACAATGTGACAACAAGTAGAGTTTTGGTCCCGAGTATGGAGGTATATTTCGGTAGGCGCAGGCCTAGAAAGAGATGGACGGATTGTGCGAAAGGTGAAATGATTAAGAAGGGAGTGACGATTGAAATAACGGATGATAGATCTACTTAGCAGACGAAAACCGGTTGAACCGACCGCACATAAAGTGGGAACAGGGCAGGCATAGGGACAAAAACCAATTTTTAAAACGTTTACTGGTAAATGTTTTAAGAATTATTAACTACTAAGACAGAATAAGACAAGGTTCAACGGAATCAAGTAAATAATCCACGGAATTATGAATGTCATTGTTTCATGCGATGATTGTGATCATGCGTCGCCGTAGATGATATTGCAAATGGTTGTAGCAACTAAATAAAAATAAAGTTTTTATTAATTTTGCGCGATGGAAAACACATTTTGTTGCAGTCAACGCGGACAAGTCGCGGGAACAGCTAGTTAAAAATATTCATTAAAAAAAATTAAATATAAATATTATACATTGTAAGTTTATAACATGACGTTTAGCTAACTGAATAGTTTATTGATATTAGAAGCAAACAAACGCTCAGGTGCGCTGGAATATCAACTACGTGACTTATCTTAAATCAGTAATTTTTTACGCGGTGGCTTTAAAATCTGTCTACATTATTATATATTATATTAGTTGTTTGAATTTGCAAAAGCTGTTTTATTAAGTTATATATGGTAACCATTTTTTTTAATTATGAGGGATCAGGAGACGTCCGCATTTATCAAACACATTAAAATAATTTCCTTCTACTAATAAAACACTACAGACTAAATTCAGCGAATTATGAGTTTTAATACAGAAATTAAATTTCGATGAACGATCATATTTCTTATAGCATTCAAACAGAATTGTTTAACCAGAATATTTGGTATGAAATATAATAAGTTATTTAACTTTCCTTTATCATTTCGTTATCGTCTTTCTTGTGTGTTTATTTATTTGATTTTTGTTTTTTTGTTTTATAAATGTGTTTATTTTTGTCACGTTTCATTTTACAATAATATAAATATGCGCTCATGCCCGTAACCCAGAGTATCCTGACCCAGAGGTAGGCTGAGATCATGGATTACAATTTGGCGCGATACTGGCTCACCTCTCTCGCTTCTTCGTCATTCATACTTCCACGCATGCATGCGCGTCGGTTATGGGATCTCCTTATATCGCCCTATTATAATAAGTCATTAATCTGAGCGATGTAAGTTCTCCTAGGGCGTTCCCCTACCAACGCTTAAGCAATATAAATTTGTTTCGTTATTCTCTCTTCATTCATACTTTCAACAACTTGTTTCGTTATTCTCTCTTCATTCAACTTTTACCGTTAACATTACTGTCATCATCAATTACTGTCTTACTCTGTTCTCTTTCAAACACCATTACTTTCGTCTTATCTACATTAATCTTCATGTCTTTACCTTCTAATGAATCATTCACTACATTCAGCATAAGTCTTCCGCCGATGACGCAAACACGACCTGGTCATCGGCGTACAAGAGAAATTTTACAACTACAAGCTCACCCATTCTTAATCCACACTCTTCGTCTTTCAAAGCTTTTAAACAATCATTCATAAAGAGGTTGAACAACCACGGGGATGCTACACAGCCCTGTCTTACATCTTCATCGATGCTAAATCAGTCCGAGTAGGCCCCATTAATCCACACACATTAACACAAGCAGTAGAATCTTTATAAAGAGACGGTAACGCTTGTATTAGATCACTGTTCAATCCAAACTTAACCAAGGTTGACCACAGATCATAACTTTATCATAGGCATTTTTGAAATCTTAAATATCATTATATTTAATATTAAATTGTAGAATGTTTAACTTCTTTTACCTTTTAGGCTTAAATCGAAAAGTAATACGATTTTATTCAACAATAAAAAGTTTTGTTGACATAGGCATTGGATGCCATAATTCATAAATGCTAAGAAAGTTTTTTTTTATTGTAGCACTTAATCCAAAAGTTGGGCCATCTCGGACATAAAGTATTCACATTTTATCTGCAAGCTACATTCCCTACCTTGTTAGAAATTTTCTTTTCCGAGTCTGTAATATATTTTTACGAGCATCTTCTTTCCATTTCTTAAACAACTTTAACATTAACCTTCAGGTGGGGCTGCAGGTCAAACATAATCTATGTTCTATGTTTAAAATTATAATATGAAATGCACGAATCTGCGATCCAGACGTAGATCGTTCTGAATGACCGTGGTGTAAAAACAGCAATTTGGTATTCAAATTTGAACTTAGACATGTTCTTAATTTCAAGATATGTTCATTTCATAAATAAAATTGGTAAATAAATTTTGTAGAAGTTTTTTTACGATTTCTGATTATTTTTTTTTTGGGCGGCTCTATGCCGCCCTCTCGTTCCCCCTAACATGGTCGGTCAGGGACCTTTTTTTACCGGGGTTAATATTTTTTTCATTTATTTCTTTATTTACAGTAAGTTTAAAATATTCTTTATTTACAGTTTCACGTTAAATTACATTTAAAATTACAATTTAAAATTTTCATATCAATTAAAATACAATTTTAAAAACAATTTA
>JWHW01050579.1:116950-185704 GCA_000931545.1 Papilio glaucus | reverse complement strand
GCACCAATGAAATCAAAAACGCTCTCACGTTTTTAATTCTAGCGCGGTATACACAGATAGCTCCAATAAATCGCTAAATACAGATATAAATACTTAGTCAGGCCATAAATACTGTTACAATCAAAAATAAACAAAATATTACATTTGAATTAAACAGATTCCAAATCTGTAATTTTTATATGATTGTTTATTGAGTTTTCTCATTTTGGTGCCAATACATTGTACAATATTTTGCGATATTAAAATGGAGTGGGGTGATAAAGAGAACCGAATCGTTGTGATTGCATTAAACAAAGTAGGTATGGATATTATTAAAAATTGCATTTTGCAATTCTCATTAACTTCATTCTCTCATTCATCTTCATTAACTCTCCATACGCTTGGTATTAGTAAAATGTTTGTGTACCGGGTGAGGTAGGTACAATGAGACCTCCTCTGTTTGTGACAGAAAAAGATCAGGCCGTCCACATAGTGTTCGTAGGAAAAAGGTGGTGAAAGCAGTAAGGGAAAGAATTAGAAGAAATCCTGTCCGAAAGCGAAAGATCGGGAGATGAAAATAGCACCCAGAACCATGTCGCGTATTTTAAAAGATGACTTAGGACTTGCAGCCTATAAGAGACGTACTGGTCATTTCTTAACTGATAATTAAAAAAAGAATAGGGGGGTAAAATCAAAACAACTACTGAAGCGGTTCGCAAAGGGAGGTCACAGAAAATTTTTGTTTACGGATGAGAAATTTTAACAACCAAAATGACCGTATTTATGCTCAAAGCTCTAAGGAAGTTTCCCAATTAGTCGACAGAGTGCAACGTGGGCACTATCCGACTTCAGTGATGGTTTGGTGGGGTATTAGCTATGAAGGAGTGACTGGGCCATACTTTTGTGAAAAAGGTATTAAATGAACACCACAAGTGTATCAAGATACCATTCCTGAGAAGGTTGTGAAGTCCCTTAACAACACCATGTTCAATAACGAAGAATGGTCCTTCCAGCAAGACGGCGCCGGGTCATAAAGCTCGGTCTATGCAGTCTTGGTTGGAAATGAACGTTTCCGACTCCAACAGAGCTGAAGACTGGCCATCGTCTAGTCCCGATCTTAATCCGCTGGATTATGATTTATGGTCTGTTTTAAAGAGTAGGGCTTGCTGTGAACACCATGATAATTTGGAGTCCCTAAAACAATCCGTACGGTTGGCAGTGAAGAATTTTCCCATGGAAAGAGTGCGTGCTTCTATTGATAACTGGCCTCTACGTTTAAAGGAATGTATTGCAGCCAATGGAGACCAAATCGAATAAGCTTTTTATATTTTTAATTGTTGTATATTAATGTATTAAACTAACACACTGTAAAAGTAATAAATGTTATTTGCAATAGAAAAATTTCTTTATCCTTTGTCTCAGTATTTTGGCTTTTATATATATCACTACGAATAATATAGGATTTTTTTAGTTTCGTTTTCTAAATTATCAGTTTAAAAAACCTAAAAACAAGCAATTATTATTATGGATATTAATATGGATGTATGGATGAATACACCCAAGTAATCTTTAACAATCGGTTATATGCAACGTGCATTTGTGGGGGGCGTGATGCAGTTTAGATAGCCAATGCGTCTGCCGGCTCAAGGATCTCGAAGATTGACGATACACGTAGACGACTGGAACGTGCCACTACTATATAATTCACAGTCGCAAGGACAATCGCTTCGTAATTAAAATTAAATTACGGAATTTACATTACAGCCGCTTAGTGACCTAATCATTGATATAATACAAAAATGGAGAAAAGTCAACTGGTCGTGGGCTAATAGTTAGGGTAAAATAGTAAAGATACACGTAAGCAATAAAAGATAAAATATTTATTTCTATCCCACAATTATACGTCTGAAACTAGGAATGAATGTCTGTGATGGATCACCGGCCTCGCGAATCACAGGCAATAAACAATCTTGGGTTTTAATATTCATTGTAAAATTAAAATTATTGTTACTATCGTCACTTTTGCGCAGTCATGAAATAAATAATAACCAGGCTTTCCGTAAAATAAAGTACACTAAAGATCACCTGAAACATGGATCTCCCATAGTTAAGTAAACATGGATTGCATTATTTGTAAATGGTTGCATTATGTCATTGATTATAATGACTTATAGTTTTCACTCCTTTCGCCACAATGACAGTGAGTCATCGTAATATATGAGATTAATTAATTGAAGAGACTTTAAGCAACCTGAAGTTTTATATGAACGAATGGATTTCGGATTCAAGCAATTATCGTTCAATACATAAAATAAATAACAAACAAATAATGAACTGACGTGCATATACGTCTAGCAGATAACGTATAAGCTAATGGACCTGTCATTTCGAAAAGATCGACCATATTACCTTTCTATTGTAACTTTGCGCTTTTGACATAAATCATTTGACAGTTGGCGCGTTTGACAGTATACAAACAAAACTATTCATATATGCGCCAGAAACTAAGGCCGAGATAAATAGACGTTACTAAGCCATGCCTTAGCCAAAAAGCAAGTGCTTATTTACGTTCAAAGCAGGACATCCGCATAATTAGTCAGGGCATTTACTTTTTAATAAAAATTGTAAAACAATCATACGCCGCCACATCGAAAGCGCCGCTCACTACTAAAAGTTACTTAAGCTGTAAAACAGTAAAAACTTCCGTAAGTCCTTTAATTTTGAATATTCTGATGGGTTTCGCAAATTAAATAATAATTGGTAAGCGATATTTTATGTCACTTGATTTTTACAGTACAATTTGTTCGCATTAAGTAGTTATTTTTTTTGTTCATTTATACGTCTATTTATCTTGGCCTAAGAATGTTGTATATAATAAATTATTAGAAGAATAAACTATGTTTTGGATTTTTTAATTATACCGATTCGAATTTAATATTTATAGTTAAGACAGGACAAAGTTTTTCGGGTCATCTAGACCGTAATGTATTTTAGGTTTGACTCGATTATCTCAAAAGTGCATTAAAAAAAATTAAAGCTGCAAAGCACCGTTAAATTATTCGATTCGATTAATCCTGAGCTTTATCCGTTAAAAATGAAATCGTTGTACACCCAAAACACAAGGTTTGGACACTTCAACGGCATTTGTCGCCGGCTCCTTTTGTAGAGCTCAATGAGAGGTTATCACCGATTTCCAAGAGCTGCGAAACGTTGTTTCGTCAATGGACCTCCTTATAAGGCATTAAAGGTACAAGAATGGAGGAGCGCCTCAGTACCACAGATCTCTTTCCAGATAGTGGTTTAACTGCGGGACTTTTAAATTTTGTTTTCTGTGTATAAATAATTTTGCGGAAATGAAAAGGTTGCGAAGACCTATTTTTTAATAATTAATTCAACCACGTAAAACGATATTTAGAAGGAAATCTTATGGATAAAATAAGATACGAGGGTTTAAGCAAAAGCTCATATTTATTTATTTTATATATTTTTTTGCGTTGCGTACCTTTATTAGACAGAGCATAGACGGGAAAAAGGATATTACCTTTTCCCCGTTAACCCCCTCCCCATCCGATCCTCTTCCCATTCCCTTACTATCCTTATGAGGAAAGGATGGGAAGAGGAAGAGGAACGAAATTAGGTTTCCGGCACCTCTCTCATCATCTCATCACTCTCGTCATCTCTAAACGAAACGCAGAGTACAGAGACTTCACGCCTATTTTCTGCGAAGTCGTTGTATTTCACCGGTCGAGCCAGCCCATTCGTGCAACAGATGTTGTTGTAGCGGGCTCTTCCAGTGTTACCACATACGTTACTATTTATACAAAAAAAATAAGCTGCTACGTGTACATAGAAAGCTTTGTGAAAGAAAAACACTAGGAAAGAGTAGGCTTTATTCGTATAAAATGTCAAATACTACGATTTGTTCGGGAGAGAGCGAGATACAGCATAAATACAAGATAAAAAAAAAACCAGTAAAAATATATTTATTTGGACAATTTGTAATTCGTTAGCAGCTACGAATCGAGTCGTGATTTATTATATATTTCTCGGACATCCTGGAATCCGAAAGTGAAGAGACGATCTATGGCTGGCATTTCCAATATGACCTATTCAGGCATAAGCTGTGGAACATACAGCCAAGTGCACTAATAGCTTTGCCATGCCTCCTACAGACAAACACAGGTAGATGACGATCATTCGGCCTTGGCTTTGTTCCCAGTGAGCTAGTGCAACAGTCTTACGTATAAAAATCACATGTTAATAAGTAGCTTGCCCCAGACTCAGTTCCGTGAGAAGCTAGTGGCAATATCTTAAGTCAACCCAATTTGGATCGATAATCTTGAAAGCTTTTACTACAACATTCTGAGCACTGGAAATGTTACGGATAAAGTACGATTAGTTTCACTTTTGTGTACAGTAAATATCGCAGTATCAGCCCTATAATGGTAGGGCATCCATACCTAAATATACAGCGTAATTATAAGGCAAGGTATATATGGCCACGGCTACATCCAACAAGTAAGGACGAAGCTTTATGGACCGATTGCATATTAAGATAACTTCAATGATGAAGATTACAACGATGTGAGTGAATCAAAAAGCCGTCATGCCGCAACTCGACGTGACTTCGTAGTTAAAGGTGATTTATTTAGGACTAGTTGTTCCCGTGACTTCGTCCGCGTGGGAATGGTTAATCTTATTCTTATTTGCGAATCGACTTTTTGTTTTAATTACAATGTAAACTCTTAATAACAAATTCCATAGATAAAGAGTTTTTTTTTTTATCCTTATAGAGGGTTTTTGTTACAATGAGTGAAAAATCTCACTTATATATAATCTTACTAATATTATAAATGCGAAAGTTTGGATGGGAGGATGTTTGTTACTCTTGCACGCCGAAACAGCTGATCGGATCTGGATGAAATTTGGCACAGAGGTAAATTATAGTTTGGAATAGTACATAGGCTACTATAGAAAGGATTCTATCCCGGAAAAATGTACGGTTCCAGGGGGATATATTTGATTTTGTTTTTTACAGATGTATATTTCCATAAATGTCGATTGATACTACGTGACGACATTTTATTTAAAATAAAAACAAAATTAAACATTTTGGAGCAGCTCATGATGTTGATTTACATACAACAACAAAATATAATCTTACTAATATTATAAATGCGAAAGTTTGGATGGATGGATGTTTGTTACTCTTTTAAAATCCTGAAAGCCTTTTTTTAGATTTAAACTTTTTATACAATAAATAAAAAAATGCGAAATTTAAATGCGACAGTGAGTTTGTTTGTTTTTACACTTTTCGGCCTACTCAACGGTCATCATGAAATTTTGCATACGTGGGGTACAGAAAAGGACATACTTAAACGCGGGTAACACCGCGGGGCGCAGCTGGTTCACAATATTTATTAATATGTGCTTGAGGTATGATATGATTATGTATTTTTATAATTGAACGTACTGTTGCTATTTGACCTGTGACCTATTTGCAATTTGTTTAGCCCCTCCCCCCTCGGTGATCACCCCAAATATATGAGAAGACCTACTTCTAGTTGTGACGTAGAAATCCATCAAAATGGTTTTAAATCATTTTTTGCAATAAGAAAAATAAATAATAATTTCTCTTTATTAATAATAAAATATAGCTCGAATAACCGCAACATTTAGCTCGAGGACATTGACTATGTGAAGAAAATATAAACCCCTTCCCCCATTGTGACCAACCTGGTATTTTGAAAATCACACACGAAACACGAACGCAGGAAATATGCTGAAAAGTTTAACATATAATTGCATACATTGCTTGTGGCCAGATGGCCGGTGGCGCCAAAGAATAGCGACAATTTAACTTTAATTGCTAACTTTAGCTAAACCTTTAAACCATTTGATATTGCCTTCATCTACTGAATGATTTTTTTTTTATGGAAGAAGGTGGCAAACGAGCAAGCGGATCACCTGATAAGTGAGCGCTATTACCCATCCGAAGAAATCCGCAGCAAGCAAATGTGTTGCAGATGCGTTGCCTACCTTTACTGGACAGAGATGGGAATTTACAAGAAAAAGGATATTTCGTTTTCCCCGTTAACCCTTTCCCCGTTTCCACCCTATCTTCCGGCCCATTCGTGCAACAGATGTTGTTGTCGCGAACTCAACCACTACAAAATGATATTTGCTGACAAACAGCCAATAATAAATATTTAACGAAGATAAAACATAAAGCGCAATCTGTGTGCAATCAGGGACGAATAACTTAATGTTAGGGATGTTGGCCTTACCGTGAGTTTCCACTGGCGTAAAATCGTGTCGCAATACAAGGTCTCTCTATCTTTCTCTCTGAAGAAACTGAGAAACCCACGTTAGAACGTGCTAATACATTAGTAGGGACAGTGCATTGGATAACACGCACTAGGAATGGCAATTAAGATGGCAAAGAATACTCCTCTCTAGAAAAAGCAAACACAGACCATTTTTGGCTGAAAACATCTATAAAATAATTATAATTGTAATAAATAGCATTTGTTCAATACAGACGCAGCCTTAGACATGTGAACTATAAACGTCTGAAGCGGTTACGGCCGATTAAGGCGAATACTTCGGGAGCCAGTGGGTAATTAGCGAGACGATTACTTGGATGTGGCATTTTTGTAAATACGGAGAAAACAATAATTGCCACAACTTGCGACATCGCTCGCTTAGGCTGCATCCACACCGCAGGTATCAGTACGTACACTTCCAACCAGACATGGCTTGTCAGTGTATACTATGTTGTATATAGCCTTCCTTACATATTTCATTTAATATTATTCTATTTCGTTATATTAATATGTTTTCATTTAAAAAATCTAAAACCTTATTCAAAATTTCGATCACTACAAATTTTCTGCATCACGCAAGAGTCTGTTCACATTACAGCACTACACATAGATTATTTTCTGTACGTAGATTTGTAACAGATGAACTGAAGAGTTGACGTGCAGATTAACCGTGGGTTTCCACTGTCAAAAACATTCACATAAAACATATTGTCATCTCAGTTTTTTTCAAAGAGAAAGATAGAGAGAAACTTTGTATTTGACTGGGAAACCCACGGTAACTGTTAAATTGGGGCTATAATTATTTTCTTATTATGTGAGCTCTTTGCTCATTTACATTTTTGAAATTAAAACTAACTTAAGAATAGATCATTCCAAAAATTGTTCGCATTGATTTCTTTAGCTCAATATAAAAATCATAACACTATGCCACTTGTCAAACCGGCCCATTCGTGCAACAAATGTTGTTAAGAGCCCTACCACAGTGTGAACGATTACATTCGATTGTTTATTAGCTGTATGCTTCAGAGTCTTCTCAATGTGGAAACACCTTTGCGCGAATTCAGGGTTTCCACATATTAAGATAAGGTCATTGGTGCATTGACATTACGAATTAGAGCAGTACAGGTGTATATGGAAAAGTTAAATTCTTTGGAGAATTGTCTAATGTGTCATAAAAACTGGAGTCGAAAACTACGCTTGTGATTATTGGACACGTTATAATTTTTATAGTTTTCGACTTCAACATATATTTAGATTGATTTTTATTCATCTTAATCATCGAACCACATGTATCTTAATTTCGGTTACAACATGTTCCACTCAATATAACGAACAGTGATACGTAGCTCTGCTCTAGTTACTTATAAACATTTCGAACCATGTGGCATCGGCGATATGACCAAAGTCACGTGCGCTTTAAAATTCATATTAACGTCATCGACATTCTGGGAATCTGCCCACCGGTTAAAATAAAGCGACAATACATTAGGGCGTTTAAAAGGTAAATAACAGTAACCAAAATTACGTTATCAAAATAGATATAAGAAAGATAGAAACAACTACCCTTGTGATCGAAAGATATTGGCAGGAATTCTACAACTATCATGTTTCAACAAAATTTGACATTCGGCCTAATGTGTCTATACCCTTAGTGTAGCGAGATAACGGCATTCGATTAGGAGAATCGCGCTGAATCATTTGTTAGCTCATCGTAATCCGGTTCGAGTATGTTATTTTATAAACGGCTATATTTTCGAAATCACGATAATTTTTCAGTTTGAAATCCGCATCTGGATAATCTGAATACGGTACATCGGCGCCCGAACGATGGGTAATGCTGTTTTAAAATCCATATGCTGTTATGTACTATAATAATATCCGTACCTTAAATCTATGGATTCAATTTATTAAACCAAAGTTTAGAGAACCAAGTCGACCGCACCTTGTTAGCGTATCATGACAATTAAATGCTATTTAAATTTGCCATAAATTTTAGTAATAATTTTTAAGCCTCTTGAACATGTGAATGAAGCACGTGAAATATAACACGTGTGAATGAAAGGCGTGAATGCGAGCGCCGTGATAGTCAGGGGCGAATCTATCTAATTCAGGGCTTTTTAGGCTGCATCTCAGGGCCCCATGGATATCACGAGCCCAAGGCTATGGACGATTGAGGAAATAAAAACAATCGACTGAATCGAAAACTGTCTTTCATTGAGACGACGGAAACCGTTTGTTATTCCTTGTCGTTACATAAAAGACTAGTACAAATGAAAAAATATGAGACATCTATCATAGACAGTACATATTTATTTAAAAGGCAGTTAGTTGATAATTTAAGTGCTATTAGCCTAGGGCCACACAAATTCACGGTCCGCCCCAAAAATTTAATCCTTAAACTATAACAAAAAAACGATAGACAATAGTTGGAGTCTTTTACCATTCTTGTTTGATCAAATGCATTTTTATAAACTTAACTCGTACTAATGTTATTTTCATCATTAGTATAAATGTCGCTAATTATTTTACAAGTTTTCTGTACAAGCTCTCTAGCGATTTGAGTTTTTAAAGGCAAACATAATTAATTGCTTCAATTATACGTTTCTGAGACATCCCTTCGCGCTTTTTAAGTCTTAAAGTAATTAAAGTGGTAAAAGTCTTATACCTTTAAAGTTTTTTTTTCTACTCGGTCGATATTTTATTTATTTACAATTCAATGCAACAGTTTATTGATTCCATTAAAAAAAACTCAGAGAAGAGGAAATGTTTGTTTTCTTGTTATTAGTTAAGCTTTTAAAATTAGGGAATCAGTAAAATCCAGTCAATATGAAAAAACAAATAAACATTGTCCAGAAGTAGAATATAGTAGTAGACTACTGCATTTCATTTATTATTATCGTCCCATATTTAAATGCATTTGGGTGTTACCGACCAACTACTCGGTCGACATATACTTAAATGAAAAATTATATTAAACTCAATATATCTGCATACGAATTTATAACGAAAGTATAAAAATTATAAAAAGTTATGTATACACTTTACGTAAAGAAATACAGACACATTAAAGCTTACTTCATAGCTTTCAACATTTGATTACTACCTGAGCTGGCAGCTAGTCTGCGACTTAAAGACAACGTGAAGATGGTGAGGCGAGATAGCGGCTTACGTCCCGGTGTCACGTAAGCAACCCATCAGCGCATTGGCAGTTTATAGCTCAAACATTAAGGTAGAGGGGCTCGGGGGTCTGCATATCTGCATACGAATGGCCCGCGCCTGCAGTTTGACGACACTCACACAAACCCATGCACCGTACAACACGAATGCACGGCACAATGAAGATGCTATATTTTCGTATAAATAATTGACATTTTTATCACGGTATGGCAGTTACGTGATAACGTGGTTGTGTACTTTTAAAGAGTTATTTGTTTTGAGAGTAATGAAATAATAAAATAAATGTAAGTGAAGAAAGAAAGAAACATATTGTAGACGCCAGCGCAATAAAAATAACGCTTTTTAATTTACAGAAATATAGGAAACCTTCGACACCGAATAAGCAGCAATTAAAAATAGATTCTCTGTGCAAGTTGTTTTGATATGACTGAAAACAGGAGATTAATTTTTATGGTGTAAATGTGAAGAGAAAGTCAACATAAATACTTATAAGTTTTCTCTTCCGACGCTCACCACTCGATTATATATCGACTAAATTAATAATTGACTACAGAATAAGATAACGAAGACAAGATCAGGAAATTCGCGTGTCCGCTGAGCGTGGATGAGCTTATGCTCAAAGTTTAAGAGCCAGGATAATGCAAAATTGAGATTTTTACTTGCACTTCCTTATCACGGTTATGAATTTTATCTAATCTTTTCATCACTCATTCAAGGGTTTGACGTGGACTAAGATTTATAAGTAACCGATATAATAACTAAAAATGCAAAATATTACGTTCTGCTAAAACCGTGGTAAAACCGCATCAAAATCCGTTGCCTAGTTTTAAAGATCTAATCTTAGGGTCCTTCAAGAAGCGAGTCTATCTTTTCTTTAAAGGCCGGCAACGCATCTGCAGTTCCTCTGGTGTTGCAGGTGTTCATGGGCGATGTTGATCACCACAGTGTAAACGCCACTGGTTTGCTCCCTTCTCTTATATGAAAAAAAAAACATACGAACAGACAGTGGGAAGCGACTTTGTTTTATAATATGAAGTGATAGAGATGGGGAACGTTACAAGAATACAGGTTATTTTATTACACAGCGATATCAAAACTTTCAGTAGTAAAGTATAAATTTTATAGATGATTGTGTTGGTAATGTGAAAAAGGGGACGTCAATAAAAAACGACAGAACACAATAAAGAGCTAGGACAAATCCGCGCGACGCATCTCACTTGTGCGCCCGTACTGTTTTGTTTACACTACACGTTCGAATATAATTTCAATAAGGATAAAAATAAATATTCGGTTTAAATGTTACAGCCCGTCCACCGTTCACTTAGCCAGTCTCGCCGGCTCTCGTTCCTGTGCAAATGCGACGGTAGGTTATAAAAATATAAAATAAAATCCATTAGCGCCCATAACAACACGCACGCGAGGAAATAACTAAGTATACTTTAATCGCAACTACGAACACGCGGACGTAATCGCTTTCAGGCCATTTACACTGACTTTTACCCGTGGTTTTGCTCGCTTTGATGTCCGTAAATACTTGCCAAGGAACATCGATTATTTTTTTCATAACTACTATTCCTTAATAATAATACTATTTTTTTTTTTTATCGGGATAAAATTTAAACCGATTACTATAAAATTTTGCACACACGTTAAGGCATAAAAGCGTCGTCGTAACAAACAAACATTAACATTTATAATATTACTTAGGATTCCCGCAAATCGGACTGTGGTACTTTTAACATTGGTGAAGGCGGTTATTAAAATTTTACACCCAATCGTGTTACAAAAGTTAACGCTGTCAATATCATTACGGAGCGCGAATAAAACCCGGTGACTACATTAAAATGGAAATTTAAATATTTGAATGGTGTTCGATTTCCGAGCAATTGATATTAAGTAGGTTTAACCTTGTATTATAAATATATTCTCTTCCTATTTTAAAGATCACGCGAGTGTCAATGAGTTTATGCACCTCTTCACATTTTCTTACTTTATTATTATTTATTTTCAAAATGTTTTTTCACTTCAGACTCCCCAAGAAGGAGGCTTTTATCCAATCCAACCGCCACGACAAGGCGGAAATCTGGTTGGCACCATACCCGTAAGCTAAACAATAAAGTGTGAAAATATAATGATATATATAAGAATACATGGAAAGAGCAATAATTGAAAAAAAATATATGTTAGTTTAAATAAGCGGAGGAGAATCATGACATATCTCTTTTCACTACTCGCCTAATTCTATTTTTTGTAAGATAAGTACTTTTCCGGTACGGTACGGTACGGTCTCAAACCATTTCTGCAATATCTGCTTCCGCTTCGACACTCAGCCACTGGGTTTTCCAAATAGTAGCATCAACCAGCCATTCGTCCTGTACCTAGATTTTAGCTATGCACCAACTTTAAAGACCGTCAGTTGCCAAAATAAAACTAATTAACATTTTTTTGTTAGCACGGTAATACGGGTTGCAACAATGTTGTTAATATTATTGTTCGTTAAATATGTGTTACGTTTCGACCCGCAAATTGTGTTCTATTACAACTCGAATGGTTTTTATCATATTTATTTTAATTATACAAATTAACAGAATAAGCGGTGATAGCTAAATTGGTTGCAATAAGATAATAATCAACTTTTATTGTGGTGTGATGAGAGGTAAAATATCATCAACATAATTATTTCTATAGGCATGCCATCATATAGAGTTATAGATCAACATGTGAAAACAATAATTTGTCCATTTGGAATTGGGAATTGGTCGTCCTTGCGTTGAATAATTAAGAGTGTAAGTTTTTCAAATACTTGCACTGATAAAAAAGTATGGCATGTTCTCTGTACTTTAAATTTTAATTTAATAGTAAAAATGAAATATTTTTTAAATTCATACAATTGGAAGGATATGACGAAAAATATATTATGAAAGAAGGCTGGTTGTCAACATTTACTTAAATTTTATCTTTTCATTTTTATAGCATTGCGACCGGTTAAAAGGCGGTTTCTTTAAAAATAAAAATGAGTGTTTTTAGAGTCCGCATTTTGTGAAGTCCCAAAATAAAGTTTATTGTGAAGAGCGGGCGTGGGCGGCAGCGGTCTGCATTTTGCGAAAATAAAACGTCATTTCTAAGGCGCGCTCGCTTTTCATGCTAAACGAATACAGAACATTATTTAGTCACTAATCATCCATCATCCAGGCTATCTTAACTAAAGCTTGTGCTGGCGAAAACAAAGAGGCAAACATCCAGGATTCATCCCGAAATCACTCACTCATATGTTGTAATATTGATATATTAAAAAGTACAATTAAAAGATGAATGAAACACTTTACAAAGAGCATGTTTAAATGTACCGGCAGCTATTTATTATTCTCATGTGCGCTCCGTCAATACGACGTATGCAAATTGAAGGAGCCCGGAGCACTCTGAATGGGTACATCGCTGCAAGCTAAAGCCGCATTTACGTATGAGTATTGTCTGCGCTCGCTTTATACAAAAAACAAATTAAAACAAATATAATAATTTCCTTTACAGTTTGTTCCACATTAAGATAGAACTTTTGTAAACAAACAAACGTCACTTACAATACATGGCGGCCATTACACTTTTTATACTTTGATCTGAAATGTCGTAATTTTGTCGAAATCATTATTCGCGTCTAGAATAAGTGGTAAGGTAATGTCTAAAAAATTGTTTTCTGAAAATATTTTGGAATTTACGAATTTTAGCTTAAAAGGTAAGGCGTAACCTTTGTTTACAAAAATTCCATTTCGATGTGGAAGAAAGTACAGAACCAATTTGTTCTCAGTAAGACAATTCTTAGAAAATTGATTAGAAAAGTAATCAATTGTATGTTTTCAAGTATATAGCTTTAAAGTATAATCTTGTATTTTCAAAAAATAAGCAAATGGATACACATTGACCCAAGCGTCTGTTAACTCAGGTTAAAAAAATCGCCTATCGGTATTCTATTTTCTGACATGTGCTACAAATATATCACTATTTTACGTGGATGATCGCTAGATCAGCTTATTTTGCTTTAAGTTATTAAAGACGCCACGTAAGGTCCTTGAACAGTTAAAAAAGTACATATGAAATATTAAAATATCATCAAGTGATACGTCAAAAACTACTACAAGATGGTAGACGACCAGCAATTTATGTTCCATTAAATTCATTTTAATCGCCAGCAGCCACGGCATGCAATTACACTTGTACAGTCTGCGCTACCGAGCTTTTTGGCAGAATTATAATTTCACTCGCGGTGATATAGACGCGGGATAGCTTTGTGGGAAATGCTTTTGCCTCAGTACTTTGTACTTTGTACATGTACAACAAATTGACATACACTGTTATAATGGAAAACTTAAATAGCAGTTTTTCATTTAGAATAGGATCTTTCTTTAAAGTTTATATGGACGTAGTCGACTTCGACAACCTCGTTGAGCAACATTATGCGTTCGTTCATTTCATCCAACTGCTAGAAGCGCAACAACGATTCCCTTTTTGTCCCCATCCAATGGACCTGTGCTGCGTCCGTCTGTACGTAGCTTTTACATTACTATTCTCTTTAAAATACAACAGCTGGCTAATATTCCAAATGTTCCGTGTGGAGAGGCAAGGGTTCTGAAGATGTTGACACGACACTCGGCACGGTTTGCAGTGGGGTGCCGGAGTGGCGAGCGCACGACAAACAAATGTGCAAAAACGTCTCGAAACTGCATGACCGACACATTCATATGAGAAAACGGTCAGAGACATATTAATTTGATTATAAATTTTGAAATTTCGCATGTAATAGTATATGAAATAAAAAAAGTAAAATTAAATCTCAACACTATTAAACCAAGAAACGAGAGATCAGAGGATATTGTATAAAATTAAAAAGTTATAAAAATACAAATCTTTAAAATACCAAACTCGGTATATGTGGAATATGTCTTATGAAGATGTGAGTTAAATTGATATACAAAAAATATTATTTCAAATGTACTATTAGTACAGACGTACGTGAAAAAAAAATAAAAAGCAAACTAAGTGCAAAATGACGTCTAATTTAAAAATATGTAGAGGATCGAGTTAACATCTGCAAACAGTCTTGTGCAAAGAGCCGCAACAATGTTGCGTACGTCCGCGACTCTTCGTACCAGTGACATTACAATAAGAAGGAAAGCAACTATAAGTTCATATTTCATTTTCGTTTTATTTTATTTTAACATTTTTTTTTTTATATTAGTAGATTATTGAAATAATATTAATATTTCTTTTAATAAATCCAACCAAGCTTAGGTGTGGTAGGACGTTCACATTAGTCGAATTACGGATTCGAAGCCAATCGACAATATTGTACATTTTTCATGGTCTGTACTCTTAACCACGACGCTATTAACCGAATGCTTTGATGTTTTAGCATACCCATGACGGCGGATTTGCTGCTGAAATCTGGTACCAATATTATTTGAGAATGGACGAGGAGAGGCAAGTTGTGAGCTAAACCCGCGAGGTAATGTTTAGTATATTCTTTATATTTTCATGTGAACTGATCCGGTTGGTTACTATTTTAGGCGACGAATATGATACAAGCTAAGTTAATCCATATACAATTTCATGACAAGGGGTGTGCACAAGGATATTTGTACATGTCACTTAGCACTTTATGCAACATATTAAATGTAATACAAAGCAATGTATTATAGTAATTTCACAAATAGTGAAATTAATTTGCACAAGCCAGTTATGAGCGACTAGGTCAACGTAGCTGCGGTTGGCATTAAGATCAAATTGTGTGGTTTCGTGGGGGTTCAATGTTCATTAGCTTCATAAATAAATAGTATTGTTAGTTTGACTTGATTACATTGGGGACAGCTGCAGCTGTGCGGTAAGCCGACACCACGCGCCGGCCTCATACTAATGTTGCGGTTTGATAGTTGTATTCAATCTATAGTTTCACTTCTTCTTATATTATTAGCATACCATTTGATATAATTCTATCAAATCGGAGCAAATGACTCGATCGGTAATTTATCACAATTAGTAATAGACTATAATACTGATTGAAATATGGAGATGGAAATCTGTTAATAACAATTTATTGGTTGCATTTTGATTTAGGATCTTATTCTAATCTTGCATTCTCTTGAACTTATTTTTTAATTTTATTTATCATTAGGGTTTGTTAAATGAGACAGGGGTCTCTCCCTCTGTCAATTAAAGGTAGGCAACGCATCTGCGACTTACAATTTACTTGTTGCGGATGTCTATGGGTAATGGTTATTAAACAGGTGACTTAAGTGACAGCTTGCTCGTTTACCACCTTGAACCATTAAAAAAACATATTCGTAATAGAAAGTTGCAGTACATACAAATATCAATACTCAGACTATACAGTTTATATTCCAACTACGTACAATTTAACTTCCATCTCGACTTACGCATGATTTGCCTATTTGGTTATAAAAACAACGGTATATGACAAGCGCGGCAGTTGATTGGACAGCACGATTCGCTTGATCACTGATTCCGAGCGCAAAGTAGCCCTCAGCTAGCATTACGCATCACGATAGCATCTTCAGCGCTTATAATGTTAAAGCTGATTCCCGGATACGTACAGACTCATTAAGTACGTCCTTATGCGTATGACTGACGACTAAGTAGACGAAGATCTTAGCACAAGATCTCCATCTATAGGTATAAGATTTTTTGTTTGTCTAGTCAGGCCATAATTCCTTTTTTTATTGAAGGAAAGAAAAAAGATAAAGATTTGTGGCAAGTTATCCAAATTCATTAGAGGTAATAGTATTAGTTAAGTCGTCGCATACGCTAACAGACGCTCACTACTGAACATCCTCCTCCATTAAACGCCACAAAGATCAGTCCACTTTTTTGGTATCGAGAGGAAATCTTCCAAAAGCAGGGTATCTTTGGAAAAGCCATCCTCGATTGCGACGGGTGAGGAAACACAGCGGAACCCTTCTGCACTGAGCTTCAATACTACCCTACGATCCAGGGGAAACAAAAGTCGCCTTGTACCTTCACAGTGCTCCACAAACTCAGTACCACACCATTTTTTCGTCCGTCCTCCTAGGTATATTTTGCTGGACAATCAGGGGGCATGGCGTTATTGTTATTTTAATTGGCAGCTAAATATATATCCTACATGATGATATTCGATCAAATGGGCTAATATTAGCTAAATTAAAAAAAAATGCTGACACTATTACTATCTATCTCTGGTCACTCCGATAACATTCAGTCTAAAAGCATGTTAATAATATGATGATGTGTTTTCTATTACAAGAAGCAACTGATGCGTGAACAATTAGAGTGAACGAGCGGCCGATGCTATAGGCCGACACCAATTACCGAGTGACGGACATCGGGTGGCGCCAGCTACATTGTATTGCAGTCCGTTACACTGACAAAAAACACAAAAGTAAACTCTTTTTCGCGCCTAGCACATGCTGCATTATGATACTTTTACATTTTAACCTTTTGAGTAACCGTTACGAAAAACATTTTTATCGCAAACATTCCTAAAAATGGCAGACAATAATGGCAGCTGATAACTATCGCAAACTTACAAATATGTTAAGGTCAGCTGCAAGTTGCATTATTTTTATGTTAAACTATAGGATACTTAAGTTAAACTATACAATATCCAATTATGAAAGACGAAGATTGTTATTGTAATACTTACGTAGTCTTACATCATTTTTATAAGAAACAACTACCTGAGGTGATCTGTACATCTAATAAATATTTTAAGACATGATTATTAGCTTCTATAGCGCATCAGACATTCGATATAAATGGAAAACAAAACTAATCCAAAAAACTAAATCGCTTTTCAGCGAACTTCTTATGTCCATTACATGACACAAAGTGTATATATGAACAAATATTGGTATTTTTTTATGGTGTCCGGTCGAGTTCCTTTATATGATAGATGCTTGCCTTCTGTTGCATTGAGAGCCTTACTTAGATAACTATCGATGCCTCAGTTCTTTGGGTAAAGAAGAAAACACCTTACTAAATGTACGAGATCGTTAGCAGATTTTTTTCAGTCGACACACACATAAGTCCGTACTGTTTAATTATAAAACCGACCGATATGCATATGCCCTAAACGTCACCGTCTCGACACGACTAATGGCGCATCGTAATTCGGCGCGGTCTAATGCGAGACACGACGGGAAAACAAAACAAGTATACGCAAATTGTTTTAAATGGGCAGGTAGGCCCACGCCCGCCTGACCTACAGACAGACACTCATCGTCGAAAATGGTAAAAAAATAACCTAAAATTTAGGGTAACGTACGAAATTACGACGCAATAAAAGTCGAACCCGACCCAAAACATTCCGGATTATGTACGACACAAATTCGATCGATTATATATTAATTAACAATTTATACGGTCTCCTCTTCTTATTTATTAAAATTGCATTTTGATTAAAATAGGACGCGTAAAGATTTAACAGCAGTGGTCCTTTCCAAAATCTAAAAGCAGCGAAGGCTTGACTAAAGCTTTAGTAGCAGTGTTGAGTTGTGGACACCCAATTATTGGGACTCAAAATATGTCAAATATATTTGCTAAGAAGATTGCTGTTCGATGAAAGCGAAAATTTGACAAACAACAAAATATGCATGGTAGTATTAAGAATTACCAAGAGAAGCAAGGTATGCGAAACATGAACTACCAACCACAAGGTTAAAAAGTCAAAGGACGATAAGATGATTGGGCATAAGTATATGGTGAGAAAAGGGTGACAAAATTATACAAAAGAGGCTTTCTTAGCTATACGCTGTAGGTACCAAAATATTTCGACTACAGGTGACTTACAAGTAAAAGATGACTATGAGCATGTTTGTATAGCTCTGGCTACCTTGTTTGTACGGGCGTTGGTCATTTTAGTTACACATATGTATATTTTATTAGGTATTTGCGATTGCTGCTATCGAAACTTTACAATGCAAAACTGTCGTAATTAAGGTGTCGTAAAGTGTACAGAACCCGATGGATATTGGGAATTAAAACACATCATTTTAGAAATACATAATTTCACGGTGAGGTTAAAATAAATTCCCCCGTCTGGACTAATTAGTCACGTCAAGAGCCAAATGGAGATATAATTCATTGTGTAGTTTTGTTGGATGATAAACAATTTCGCTTCGCGGGGAACAAAGTGTATTGGGCTAAAGTATACTTACGGGTTCCGTGTCACCTTGGCTGTCCTTCCCGAGGCCCTCGCCTTTCGACCAGCCCATCTTCTCCAGCAATTTGAATCCTTTGTTTTCTGATGGTATGAACCTGACAGAAACAAATAGGGTCCACTTAATCAAATTGCTTCCAGCATTCGTAATATCGCGCGGGTAAAAAAAAAAATTTAACATATCTTTTATAACAACCAGTGCAGACAGAGACTACTAAGCTGAACACTAATCAATAACTCAAATACTTAATTATACTAAAGTATTATACTTATATTTTTTACAGAAGAAGATAAAGTTTAAAGCCAATTAATTGTTTCTAGTTAAGAGATAAAACATGCAGGTGTATAGATTTTAATTTTATAAAAGTTTTAATTAGTCCTAAGAAACGGCTAATTGTTTCGTCTACGCCGCCGCGTTGAACCGGATGCGGTTGCATTGTTTCATTATTGGATTAGCGAGAACAATTTACAAAACACTTCAAATTCTTACTTGCAGTAGTGTAAGTTTATATCGAACTACTACAATACAAAGCTAAAATATTACAATTGAGGACACCTGCAAATCACTTCCTTTTCAATAATTTTCAGATGAAAAAAGCTACGCTTTCAACAACGGTAGAAAGGTGATAAGGAGGCTGTCATAAAAATAAGAACATAGGCACCTTACAAATTTCTGTCGTCTCGCTGACCTCATAGAAACAATGTCTATTTTTGTACACTTGTATTACTTACGAGTTTATATCACTGCTCTGTGTTTTCTCAGCGGAGTGAGACGAGCCGACGGTCTCCCGGCGCGCCTGAGCCCTGTCGTTGTACGCCTCGCTCTCTATGGCCAAGGGGGGCTTCGAGTACTTGTTCTTGAGCCGGGCCAGCTCCAGCTGATGCTGCTTCTGGATGCCGCAGGTGCGCGTGTAAGCGACTTTACGATCTTTGTCTTCAGCTGTAAGATCGTTTTTCGGTTATATTTTTAATTTTTTTTACTTCTGAATGATAGTAATTGAGTTGGTGAGAGTTATATTTAAGATAGCTGTGCCTCGCGATTTCGCCCGCCCTGCAATTTTACTTAAACGAAATGATATTACCTACTTAATACTACCGTAACCTCATCAATATCTCCCTGCCCTTTTCCCGCGTATATGACCGTAGCACAGTTAAATTGATATAACTTTTTTATTTATAAACCGATTGAGATAAAACAACAACAACACTAAATGTTAAGTGAAGTTTACCACAATACATTAGTGAAAACCGCACCCCAATCGGTTAAGCCGTTTCTGATATTAGCGGTAACAAACGCACAGACAAAAATTCTAATAATCATTGTTTTGGGTTTATTGCGCTTATGAAGGCCCCCAATAATAGTTTTTCTCAAATATCTTCCATGTACAGACAGCGATCAGTTACAGTCGAGTCTAGTACCATCACAGCGGCGCGTTTACACAGTGTATAAAAAGTTGCCGTCGCTAATTTAATAGATATTTATTTATTTTTGACATCCATATTTTTAAGTAATAATAAAACTTAAACTAGTGTCATAGATGTTGCATTTCACGAGCGCGCGTGAGCCTTTGCATGTAGGAGTATTCGTGTACATGCACATTACGTAAGTGTGTGTGTCCAACGGAGCGGTCAGTCCCGAGTAGACAACCGCACACATTTACATCTGTACAACTACGAGTTGAACAAAAACACGTAAAGGCGGCGCGTACACGTGAAATGCAACAACTATTGTAGTAGGATAAATATGATACCTAAAATTATTAATATTTTCACATCGATGAGCTGGATTAGGGGAAATAACCTAGCGAGACTTACAAATATTTATAGCTGTGTGTGTTTATGCTGACTGTTGAAACAACAGTGACGTCGGGGAATGGAAATGGGGCTGCAAAATAATATATCTATAAAAAAAACTAACAGTCTATTAGGAGTCCCGGTTCACAATGGCCGCATGTTTCGTTCCCGGAGTGTATGTGACACAGTAACTTCGTATCTCCCAGTTGTAACACGCTGCCGTGAAGAACCTATGAAAAAGTAGTAGTATTAGTATATTTCATTTCTCAAAAGTTTAGTGGAAGAAAATGCAAAGAAGACAATGCATTAATAATTAAAATAACGTGAGAATGCGCGCCCACAATATTGTTCTAAAACAGAAGCCACATAACGATGAAGGAAGCCTTCTTGTTTAGTAATGATATAACTATCGTCATGGTCCATACAATCCGTCTTCATTGAGAAGACCAGATAGCGAAGTCAACTATCAAAGCTGTTAATTTTAATATTTTATTAAACTAAAAGAGATGGATTGATTGCGTGAAAGGTGGGATAGTTAACAAGGGAGTGACGACTGAAATGTCGACGATAGATGGATTTGGAAGAAAACCTGTTGTGCAGACTTATGTGGAATAAGTGGGAACAGGGCAGAGAGATGATGGTGATGTAACAACACGATAATAACAATTTATCTCTAAGAATTAAGTCTCACCTCTATTGGTGTGCTAATATCCTGACTCTCCGACATCCGATTCCCGTTTAATAATGTTCCATTTTTAGAACCCAAGTCAGTTGCCAAATACAGGTTACGTTCTAAATTGTATCTGATGTCCAAATGGTTCTGATGCCAAAAAAGAAATCTTACAATTAAACAAGTAATATTGCTTCCGTCATTTACTTAACATATTTTAAGCCTGGAGAATGTGAGTTTACAAGACGCAAATTTATGAAATGTGAATCAGTGTATATTGAAAGTTAAAACGTAAAATTAATTGCATGAGGAAATAAAGACAAAAATCTCGTTGTCCATTAAAATATTTGGCATGTAAAATTATGAAAATTCTTAAGCAAACTAAATCATCGCGGAGTGATTAAAATATTTATATGTATAAAAGGGGACGTGTGTATAGACTTCGAAACGTCTGGTCTGGATGAAATTTTTATGAAACTTTTAAATTGGCCAAGCGGGCGATACTGTGAAGTTTGGTGGCGATCGGATCAACATTCAGATCAAAACAATTAGTGCTACTAGGGTGAAGCCGGGCCGGATCACCAGTGAATAATAAATATTGTTCTTGTAACCACATAAAAAGCAACCTTTTCTGTAATTAATTGTAGATCGTAAATATCTTTTAAAAATTTAGGAAAAACAATCAAATTGTCTTGCAATTTTAATAAATCGTGCCATTCCCACTCAGAGGTGACTTGACACGTAAACGGTTTACGTGTCAAGTCACCTCTGAGTGGGAATTAAATTAATTTGTTACATTGTTGAAAAGCCTTTGTTTGACCTTTGAATTATGGATGGATGAATTTATTAAGAAAAATAAAGTCGTGAGCAAACATTTTACGGCATCAACAATAATTCATATTACACAGTGTGTTCATTAGATTAGTAATTTTCTTCCACAAAAGTGAAGTTGTAGACCCCGTACACATGTTGAGTCGTAAAGACACATAAGCTGCGTGTCCCAACTTTTTCAGATGAAATTATGAGGCATTTGCTGTTTGTTTCACAATTATTTCTACATCATTATTTTGCTATAATTGTTATTATAGTGCTGATATTATGATGCTTAGTATTTTTGGAATTTTTTATTACTATAAGATGCATTAGAAAGTTATATCCTCATAAATATATGCACAGAGGAATATTAGACTTGAGTTCGATTCAACGTCCACATAAATATGCCCGGTAGAAGTTGGCCCCAGATTTAGCTCGGTAACCCACTGTTGAATGTGTGAATTATCAATGTAAATATGTATTATTGAACATATAATGTAAGTCCTTATTAAATAACAGATTTATTTTGCCGTATCTTAGACCATAATCACTGCTTATCCGCCAAGGTTGGCTTGGGCGCCTATTTTTTAATATGCTTGTATATTAATTTAAGGTACACAATGTGACTTACCCTTGACACATTGTTGTCTTTAATGACGATTGCATGGTGATCGCCTTCTCTACCAACAGAGCCGCCGTCCTTGGTAATTACGAAGAGACTGCCGATTTTTAGTTTCGGTACATTGGTTTCGCGCACTATTAAGCGCATGCATGGCGGATGATGCTTGGCGATGGAGTCTGCGGACAAATAAAGTCCATTAACAATTGGCTAAGTAATTCTTATCCCACCTTCTAACGGCAAAGTTACATGCCTAGATTATTGAGACAGTGATTGGCTCTCCACTTGTTACAATGATCTGACGAAGCTATTGCAAAAATTTAGGAGAGGTAACTTATATATATTTGCCTATTTTCCTTTATCTTTATTTTTATAAAAAAAAAAAAAACATTTTTAGCAGAAGGTTGCAAAGTAGCAAGCGGTTCACCTGTTAAGTGACCGCTACCCATACGCATCCGCAATAAGCAAATGAGTTGCAGATGTGTTGTCTACCTTTAATAGACAGAGGAGGGGATAAACGGAACAAAGTATAATTCCTTCTCCTATTCATCCCCTCTCGCGTTCAATCCTCTTCCCCTTCCCATCATATCATTTGTACGAAACTATGGGAAGGGGAAGAGAACCTCTGGCTCCGGCACCTCATTCATTAGGCGAAATGCGGAAGTATAAAATACTGCCACTTCACGCCTGTTTTCTGCGAGGTCGTGGTACTTTGCCGTCGAGCCGGCTTAATCGTGCAACAGCTGTTGTTGTTGCGGGCTCTACCGCTGTAAAACTAGCTCGTAACCACAATCCCGCCTGATGTTAAGTGGTGAAGTGGTCGAAATGTACATACGCTACACCATTGTCATTTTGATGAAATGACAAGAAAAATGTAGCGCACCCTACGCACAACTGCCCGAATGCAATATTTTTGTTGTTACATGTTTCTATTCGTCTTGTCAGGCACAGACATGGTAAGTTTTCATGCTTAGATCTGATAAAATTATTGTTGTGTACATGATAAATTTAAATTAGTCTTATCTGCTGCAGACACGACGAAATATCTTAGCGCATGCAAGCGCCGTTAGTGTTATGCCACAGAAATTTTTGATTCCAGCGTTTAACAGCCGAAATGTACAATTATTTCTTGTTTTATGTTATAACTTAGTTACCATCATCATCAGTGGCAGTTGATGTACTAATGATTGATTCTACATCTTCTTCAACTTCAATTTGCTCTTCACAGTCAGTTTCACTGCATTCTCCATCTTCCAATTCCTGATCTTCTTTTATTTCCTCTTCTTTTTGAGACTCCTCAGCAGTAGCATCAGCTTCTTGTTTCAAATCTTGTGTATCATTAGTCTCTATGCCTTCAGTCTTTAATTCTAAATCCTCATGTTCTTTTTTAACATCTTTATTAGCCCCCACTTTTTTCTTTCTTTTCATAATCTTTTTTCTTTTCGGTTTGCTGGCGTCTTCTATGGCATCATCTTCTTTTTCCTGTAATATAACATTTCGAATGTTGGTATTGGGACGTAACTTCAGATTAAATTATTTACCTAAGGCAGCTGGGCCTTGGAGTGAAACCTGAGAGAAGTTTTTCGTCAGGTTATCTATATTTGATTTCATTTCCTGAAATAAAAAAGAACATTAGTGATATGGATCATCATTTAAATTCAGGTAAGTTCCCTACTCTACTTTTTAGCAGTTAAGCAGTACTTGTGATAAAAATGTATTACCTTTTTGTGTTTTTTGGCCTTCTTTAATACATGCTTTATTAAAGGAGCATTGGCAATTTCAGCACTTCTATCAGGATATGAATGAAAAACGAAATTTTTCTTTTCATCTGAATAATAGTAATAGCAGCCAGTATCCGTGTGGTAATACAAACCAAGCTCCTGAAATCAAGAAACATGACTGACTAAATTTTATTGAGTTTTGGGATATAATAATTATTTCAAAATAACTTACAGAATTGTAATAGTACCCTGTCTTGTAATCATAATACATTCCCGCTGACTCAACATACACCATTCCACTGTCTTCTAAAGCTGATTGTGCAACTTCTTTCACTTGTTCTGCTATGCTTTTCCCCTTATCATCTTCTTCATCTTGTAACTTCCATTCAAAGACCTTTGATGCTTCCACATTTTCTTCAGAACTTGACGCTTTCTTTGTAAAACTATCACAAATTTGAAGTTTACTAGTCTGTGTACTAATATCAGACAGTATTTTCTCACTTTCAATTACAGGTTTTGGATCTAGGAAAAAAAATGCAATAATTATAGGCTTACATTAACTTATTATTTTTTAAGCGCCACAAAATGGTTGCAGCAACGTCAAATATTCTTTTATTAGTTTAATTTATAGTTCTGTTCATATTCCAAATGTGTTTCATTACCTGAATCCCCTTTACTGATCTTTGTTTCATCTGTTTGCACAAAAGTTGTATTCACTTCAGTCTTAATCTGGAATTCAAAAAAAAATAATTGACACATACTGCTGCACATAGGCTACCTATTTTATCACAAATTAATTATATTACATATATTATTATACATAATATTTACATCTAGGTCTCTATACATTTTATTGTTATTGTTTTATAAGATGAGCTATGATAATAAACATATAACAAACAAAACCACATTTATACCTATATATCAACACAAAATCCTCACACACTGCACTGACAACTATATTTTGTAAATAAATTTATAGTATTACACATAAATTCAGCTCAGAGCCTCTGAATTCCACAACTCATGTGAAATATTATTCCAACATATAAATTTATTCCTTTTTATTTATTTTTTAAATCTAAAATCTGCAGTTAAGAGTTTCAGGAAAAAGTACATTACTTGATACCTGTCCATAAGTATAAAAATTGCAACACCTTTCATTTTATAAATTGAAAAGTTAGGTTGGTAAATCAAATACTAAATCCAACTCTAAGATGTTTGCTTTAGAGTTAGATATGGCAACCCGTTAGACACAGCCACAGCACACTTCCTACAGCCTGGCTGGAGTATGTGGTCAATGTCAACCAAACAAGCAAGGAGCGTCTTCGGTCCCCTCCAGCTCCATGGCATATCAGTTTTGCATACTCTTTTTGGTGATAACTCATACTCAAATAAGAACCCCATTTAAAAAAGTACCATGGTTTTTCTCAGTAAATTTCAGATTTTTGAAAAAAAAAAATATTTGTGATAAAGTATACATTACAGCAATATGAAAATTTCCACAATGCAACCAAAAAACAAGAAAAAATGAACATCCAACCAGATAATATTAGCCAGATATACTAGCAATGTTATTATGCAGTATTAGTATATTTATAACATCATTTCACTAGGACCCCGTGTCCGTCGAAATAGAATAAGTCGCAATGGCCTAAAATTGTTTTCTAATAAATTATCAAAATAACCAAACAAATTAGAAATTTGAATACGTACCAATAACTTTAGTTGCTTTTTTAATCGAGTGATAATAGTATTCTTTTTTCTTAAGCATTGTCGCATTTTTAAAATTAACTTCAAAATTTCAGGCCTATATTTCAAGCTTAGTCGTAGGTTTCGGAGTTTAAATGAACTTATATTCTTCGTAGATATTTTAGTTTCCATATTATGTTTTTTAATAATTTATATTTATTTGTAATTGATAACTACATTCAGTTAAAATAGTGAACAAAAATCATTATATATTTATCATTCAAGTATAACACACTTAAGAAAAATAAGAGTGACAAATGACAAATGTCATTGTCAATGTTAAAAGAAAATGGAGTAGTTAATCGTTGCGTCATGGACGTCGTTCATTCTTTAAACTTTGCTTGGAATCGATCTGATACATCGATACTTTTCGATGTCGGTATATTTCTTTCCTTTCATATCCAAGTATAAGATATACATGTATAATATTGTATACTTGCTTGTGCAGGTACCCGACTGTGCTTGGTAGCACAGTCGGGCGTATTGTGGCGGTTTATTCCACTTTGATCACCTGAAATTCAAATCACCTGAGTCACGTGTCCTGGGGGACTAGGTGATTAAAGTGGAATAAATAATTAATTTAATATTTTTATTATATCACCTAGGTGCATGGAGTTGACATATTAATTGTAATTAATTTTATTTATTGTTAACTTATTGCTTTTAAATAGGAACAAATTTATGCTGCATTAGATTTATTTACACAATGAACTATACATACTGCTATGCAAGATAATATACATAGCACAATGATTTTATAATACAAGAAATAGCAGTTATGCCAATAGCGGTCGATAAAGTGAAGACTCGAAAACGTGCATTTGGGACGCTTTTTCTTTAGCCTACGTCATGGTTTTATTTATCCGCTTAATTAAGTAAGAAACACTAGCTATCTTTTCTTATTATTTTAATTACGCTATCCTTTTTGAAGCGATCGTTTTTATCGACGTATGGGAGAAATAAAAATCACAACATTTTCTGTCACATAATAATAATTTCCATGGACCTATAACGACTCTCTTTTCTTTTTCTGTTTTGGTTTTTACAGTTCAAATTAATTTGGCTGCATATTTGTGCTAGGAGGCTTACCAAGGAGGTTGTATAATCTATATTTATTGAATAACGTATTTAAAAAAAAACGTATAATTGTATTATATTACATTAATTGATATAGAAAACAGTACACAGCTATTTTTTTTGTAAAAAAAATCTAAATGTGGTTGATATAAAAAGATAAATTAGCCATTTAAAATTAGAGACACCCCTGTACGCTTAGGTGATTTGATTCCACAAAATAAATTTGACACACAACTATTCCACTTTAATCACCCAGGACATATCAGCTGCCCAATTTTAAAACCTAGTAAGGGACAAAAAATAAATATTACAGGAGAGCTAAAAATAGGTTGGTCACTTTTCATTTTTATGGTGGACTTGCTAGGTTGATTGCTAACTTTATTTTGTTTTCTGTGTGTTTTATTTACTTTTGACAGTTGGAAGACCGGCGCAATGACTATTCAAGGTAAAATTAGCAAAAACACGTTTTTTAAAAAAAATGTCCCTTGCTAGGTTTTGAAATTGGGCAGCCGCTATGGTTTAGGTGATTTAAATTTCAAGTGATCAAGGTGGAATACTACTATTCCACTTTGTACAGAAGGGGAATTGTGGCGGTAGGGCTGTAGACGGCTCGAGGTGGACTTTTTGAACTTGGAATTTCGAACCTTTTCTGGACTACCCTTCACAACAAAAAATATATTAATGTCCTCTTTAACATAATAGTTATATATAATATAATAATATTATAATCTGACAGTTATCTAATAGGTAATAATCGCAAATAAAATTTTACTCTTTCTCTCCCTCTCCAATCGTCCTCCTCGTGTTTGATTAATTTAATTAATTGTACTACTTGACTGTTATAACGTGGCAAATGGGGGATTTGCCTCTGGACCAGCTACCGCCTCCATTAAAAGCTCCAACGCCTACAAGTGGGCGCTACCGCCCCGATTGGGAACCTTAGCTGTAGACCGACACTTCCTACTTACTACACTTTCATTTCAATCTTTAGAGAAAAGTGTGCAACGTTGGGATACAATAAAAAATACCATGATTTTTATCAGCTTCCTTTATTCATGTCTTTTCACATTTTTTACCGTAACATTCACATTTAATAGTTACATCAATAAAATTATCCTTACACCAGCCCAATTTAAAAGATATGTTGACATCTTTTACATGTTTTTATAAACTAATATTTTCACTTAAGCATCTAATTCAAAGTACAAATTAAACTAGCGTAATTTATATTACGCTTTCTTTTTTAATACAATTATCCTTTATGCACATTAAGAAAATGCGATATAGCGGTAATTGACCTTAAACAGTTGTTTGAATAGTCTATCTAGATTGGAAATGTATCGAGACCTTACAGACTGCTGGAGTGATGAAAAATATAATTTAGCTAATCTGCGTTTCGATCAGAGATTAAAGAACGCCCAACCCTCTCCTTTTTCTTTCATTCCCTCTTCTTCTAGATAAAGATGGCAACTTGCCTGCAACCTACAATTTTTCTGGTTCAAACGAGCAAATAGTTAATACAGAAAAACCAATAAACCCGACTGACTGTCCCCCTATAACACACCTGGGAGGAATACGAAATCGAACCGCGAGATCACAACGCAACAGACACATCCATACATATAAAAAAAGTCAGTCTGCAAAAAAAAACATGCGTTATACAGTAATATATTCCTGTTACATACACAAAGTATAAAATTATAAATAGTACAAATTTTTCTTGCTTACTTAAAATAAAGGAATTTAAATTTTGAAACTGATTTACAAATAGTATATGACTACTTAAGTTTTATTATGAGACAAAATAAAAAATGGTTTTCACTTCAAAATACTAATGGCCTTTTATATTTATATTGTGACTCAAATCTTAATATGTAAACAGTCATAATATCAAACGCACTATATTGTCACTAACAGATTTTCAATGTGGCGATGTCTTTAGATTGCCAAACGAAATCTACCACGCCGATAGATATTAAAATAAGAAACATGTCACTCTCGTAATGCTGCGCTAAATTTGTATATTACAAAAGAAAAAGCTATCAAATCAAGTAAGTTTAATTAAGAAGGCCAAACCGCAATTCTTACATAATGAGTAAGGATACAAAAATCATTTATTTCTGAGTTTAATTTTAATTATAAATTTCAAATGAATAAATTTGACACCAACTTATTAGGTGTCTTAAATCTAAACTATCATTTACATGGGATACAAAAGAGTGTAACAGAAATTGGCTAAACTACCTTACACATTATAAACAATACGAAGAATTAGCAACTGTTCTCAAGACAAATCATTAAAAAAATTAAATTAATCAATACTTCTTTTAATATAACTGGAGTTGACAAAAGTAGCAATCGCAATTTGTTCTCTTGCATGCTGACAACTTTTATTTATCAATTATTAAATTTATAGTTATTTAACATTATAATTATAAACGAGTTTATAACTAAAAATGTTTACTTCGTATTTACCTCGTACCTCGAATGCAATAGAAAAGCTAGAAATAATATTATATTTAAATAGTATCTTGTATATTCTCCGCTACCCGCCCCATTAATCGTACAACACTACAACGTACAAAGTTGTACAAAGATAAATCAAAAATATACAGGGAGTTGATGATGATGGCAGCACATAGTAACTATGACGTCAACCAACCAGTTTTATTGATATGGGAATATAGAGATGCATTTTCATTAGTCGATATTCAGAATGCCGGGTATCCTCGTAGTTAGGCTAAAGAAAATCAAAAATCGATAAAATCATTACATCACTTGCGAGTATTCCCCTCAAGCTACGTAACTACAAATGAAATTCATCGGCCGGTATTGAGCATGCAGTGTGCGAGCACACCCTACACACTTCAAGGCGCTTTTTGATTAGTCGCTGGGGTCCGCTTGCGGACCTTGTCGACCGATATAAATGAATCCCGTATGCAGACTTTATATGCAAGCTTAAAGAATCTCCCATAACCCGCATATGTACTACCAGATACTTTTAATGGCGCCAAATAGCCCGAATATATGTTTTTTTTTAATCAATAACAAAATATCGATAAATAAAAATGGATATCTAGTTAACGTGAAGTTCTCACAACTTTGTATGTAAAAAAATGTGATACAAATTCATCTCACTAATTTTCAGAATAAGATAATTTTTAAACTATTTTTCTATCTAATAGTACACACATGTTTTAAGTTTCTACAAATACCCCTATAACAAATGTACACAAACTTTAAAACTATTATATTTAATAATAATAAGGAATAAGAAAGACACTAATCTAATCTATCTAATCCACTGGTTCAATTACGATTGTACCAATAATTTATTTTTGTTTGTTGACACTTTAGGACGGGACAGTACTTACGGAAAGCAAGCACTTAATGCATTACTGAATCTCCTGCTGCATGGTGGTCCGTGTGAACAGATCCATGGTGAGAGCGCTAAGGAACACCGGTATCGACCTGTGGTGGTGCAGGTGCAGCTCTACCAGCTCGTTCAGGGACGCGGAGTACTCTGTATGGACCATCTCGATGCCGTCGTCGCAGAGTGTGAACGTCAGATATTCCTCCGCCGACTCCGCGTACATGTTTGATATTCTAAAATGTTATCAAATATACAGAAAAATACTTTACATGAGATTTCACGTTCCTCCTCCTGTCCCATAACACTCTTAGATACCTAAGTCCGATGAAATCACAGTGGTGTGCTTGTCACAGTAGGTACAAAACAGTTTTCACAGTAAAACAATCTAACAAGACAAACTAATATAGTAGTGGGCTGATCCTTTCAAAGTGTATGAGGATTGACTCATCTTCTGTCACAATTGGGTTTTTATAACATGAAAAAGCGCATAGCATATCGCTATCTCTGCTTGCCATAGTAGCGTTAAAGTACGTGAGAACTACAAAATATAATTAATTACCTGTAATTCTTATGTCCTGTCCTGTCTATTTTATAACCTAGAAGCATATAAACGACATCTCTATATTCCTGGGCCGACGACGTGAACTCCTCCTTCATCCTGTAATATCAAAATATTAATAATAAAATATGGCGATGCTAGCAATAAATACAAAAATGGCAAAACAATCATGAACTGAAGTTAAAAGCAAAAAAATAAAGCACTTTAAACATAGGTAACAAGACGAGACCTCTTCAGTTTTATCCGACTATTCTCTAGTTGTTGCTTTAATTGTTGTATTTCTTCAGGACAGACATCCGAGCCGCCTTCACGCAGAGCCGCCTTTAGCCTTTTTATCTGGGGACAATTACTTTAACAACTACTCTGGCTAAAAAATATAAATCGCAAAATAAACACAGACATGATTAAAAACAAGCGTGCATATTAAAATTAAGATAAAAAGAACCTCTTCTTGTGCAGACTCCATATCGAGTTGCATCTGTTTATGCGCCGCGGCTGCGGGGTTATCCATAAGATGAAGTATCTGAAACATTCAACAATTGGTTAATTAAAAATAAATTTACATAATTATAGAGCGTAAGTATTATTCAATGCAGACCTCAAGTTATAAGTTAAAATATCTGATATCAAATCAGTAATAACTGTTGTATCGGAATGTGTTAAATCATGCAAAATATACACTTTTCCTAATTTCCCTTAGTTTTAAGTAGTTGACAAACTATCTCATGGTTCACCTGATATAAATTGTGCCCTGCCCTGCATCGCAACTTTCGTTATCTTAATGAATGGCAGATGCGTTGTCCACCTTTTATAGACAGAGGATGGGATAAACCTAAAAAATATATTTCCTTTGCCAACTCATCCCCTCCGTCGACAATTTTACTTTATTTTATTAGAGATAAAATTAGATCTCCGGCACCTCACTCATTAGACGCTGATCCCAAAAATATTGCCTATAAAATTGGTTACCAAAAGATACAAGATCATAATGTTTTTACTGTTAAACTTACAGCAGACCCCAAATTTGTCCTAAAAAGTACGGCTCCACAATTTTTTTATGATGTCCTAGCAGAATATTACTTCGTCAATAAATATCGTCGTATTTAATTCCTGAATGTTCGACATGAATCACTCCGTTTATATGTAACAATATGAAAAAAATGGTATAAAAACTGATTTATTTGTTTTAAATTGAGAGTTTGTAAATGTGTGGAAGAAGGAAACTAGTTATACCGACTCGATGAAAAGTGAGAAACGGACAAGAATGATGATTGTGTGTTTTAGTCTTAGTATCTTTGTGACGTCGTTACCTTGGTAGGTTGCGGGGAGTGCGCGAGCTTGTCGAGATGCAGTTGCAACTGGTCACGCTGCACCCGTAGCTTGTTGGCCTCCCGCCGAGCCGCCTCCGCCTCCTCGCGCCACTTGCTCGCCTCAGCGCGATGGGTCTCTACCACTTAACGATAACACAGTTATAAATCATTTTATCATCATCATGCTAACGCATTCTCGCCTTGAAATGATCTATCCCCAGCAGTTATTGCAAACCAATACGACTGAGGGTCCTTCACGAACAGAGCGTACTCCTTCCTGAAATGCGGGCAGCGCATCTACAGTTTCTCTGATATTGTTTTTTTTATAGATTAGGTGGCAAACGAGCAATCGGGTCACCTGATAATGCGTTGCCTACCTTTAATGGACAGTTATAAAGAACAGAAGAGGGGGATGAACAAAAGAGAGAATTCTTCCTAATCCTTTTTCTATCCATAACGTCACCCGTCAAATTATCTTCCCCTTCCCATCCTTTCCTTATTAGAAAATAATAAGAAGGGAAAGAGGACTGGATTTGTGCCTCCAGCACCACACTCCTCATTGCTACTTCACGCCTGTATGTCATGGTCATGGTAGTTCACCGGTCAATGTTGTTGTTGCGGGCTCTGCCACTGTTAAAATTATTGTGAATGTTCATGGGCGGAGGTGATCGCTTAAGTTTAGACGACCCTTTGTTCTTTTGCCCCCTTCTTCTATAAAAAAAGTGCTTTGCTAATTTAGCCCACATCACGAATATACGGCTATAAAGATCGAAGAGACTTTAACAGTCGTAGAACCAGCAGCAGCAACTGTTGCACGATTGGTTTGACTCGAGCGAGGAACTATTTTGTGGCACTTTCGCTCGAATCAAACCAATCGTGTATTGTGTCGTCACAAAGACACGTGAATTAGACATTTATTCAGTAATAGGGGGCCATTTTGCGTGTGGGCGGGTCAAGGATCACTCCAACCAGCCTCGCTGTCCGAAGAAACCTAGCAACCCACTACATTACCGGCCATCTCTGCGAGCGATCTCGGTGAGCAGAGATATTTAATCCTTATCTCTTAGTAGACTTCCGCATAAATAAATTTCATTTCATAATTATATGTTACAAGTAATAGATTTAATTCTTTAATATGTAATACACGTTTCATTATCCTATACAACATTTAAAAGGGATAAAGGCTGTATAAAAGTTGTATTTCATGTATATTATATATATAAGTCAAGTTTCTTGTTACCTTTGGCTTGTCCCTCCTGATCGTGTGTGGCTAAGAGATCCCGGTATCCCTGCAGAGACTTTTCCAGCTGCTCCACCCGGGCCGACAGCAATGCGGCACTGCCGGCGCCGCTCTCCCCACACAGTGTCACCGTCAGCTCTTTCTCGTAGCTGTCCAGTTGTTGCCTAGCAGAATTTAGTTTTACTAATGTTAGCCATAAGGAAAAAAAAGAGTAGGTGAACGTAAGATTAAAATAAAAATGTTATGCATAGTGTAAACTTTTTTATATAAACTTATTAGTGTCCTCAAACTTTTGAGAGGCAACGTTTGTTTCATATTTTTATTTTTATTTTAATACTCCTAGAATAGCATTTAGTTCTTTTTCTAAGCTGTTACACTAGCTAATACAGTGGTTCCCAAAGTTAGCGGGGCTCCGCTTGATTGAAATCTTGGGAGGCGGTGGAGGTGGGATCGAGAGGTTGGCCTGTTGCCTGTCTTTGAAAAATGGGTAGATATGACAAACTATAACTATTCGCTCGATCAGTGGCGACCTACATTTTAGAGCCCACCCAATTTTTATTTTATTTTTATTTAAAACACTTTATTGCACAGTAAAAAGTACAAATGGCGGACTAAATGCCTATAGGCATTCTCTACCAGTCGACCACACATTAAAAAATACAAAAATAAAGAGGTGCAATACATAATAAAGTTATTTAAAAACAAAACATAGATAGTATTCACATATACATCATTACAAAGATACGTAAATACAAGATACATACATACATATATAGATTGATAAATCGATACAAAAATAATATAGCGACCCATAGTTTGGGAATCTCGGAGCTAATGAATTATAACAGTTTAACTATTACATCCGATTAATGCAGTCGATAAAACGAACTGTACCTGTAACTATCTCTTTCTCTAGTAACGAGCAGCAATCGCTTCTGCAGCCTGTGTATGAGGCTCTCTTGGTTTTTGCGCACTGACTGTATGTCATTGAGTTTCGCTGTCGCCTTGTCGCGTTCAAACTTCAACGTCGCCACTTCCTGAGTGAGAGAGGACATATCAATCAATGTAGAGCAATTAGCGAGGCCAGTTGCCGTCTATTAATCATCTTTGGGTCAACCCAGATTCATCAGAGTTTATAAATAGAAAAAACGATATTCATAAGAAGCGTCCCTAGCCCAATGGGAAGCGTCCCTAGCCCAATGGTTAAGGGTAAGGACTGACGATCTTGGGGTCGTGGGTTCGAATCCGCCATTCGACTATTGTCGTGAACCATATCCTAGCACAAGCTTTTAAGCTTAGTTGGAATGGTTAAAAGAAATATTAGTAAATTATTTCAATAATCTACAAATATTTTAATATAAAAAAATATATATATTTTCTAAAAATAAATACCCTAACTAATCTATAAGTACGTTGTACAACCGATCACCGTGAAATTTTGCACATATATTTTCTTCCCGAAAAATAAAACTTAAAGCGTGACTTAAAAAACTTAAATGGCCACTATTTATGGTTCATTACATTTTTTTTTTTAAATTTACCTATAATTCCAAATTATTATACATGAAATCAAGTCACAAATTTTCCAGCACGGAAGATAAGAAAGAAATGCGTGCGAAGACGCGGGCAACTGCTAGTGAGAAAAATAAAATACAAACCTCATTGAGTTGGGCCATTTGTGTTTTAGCTTCCGAACAGTTAACAACGGCCGTGAGTTGTCCCGCGAAAGCGGACTCGAGTGCAGCGCTCAGGGCGCGTGCGGACTCCACGCCGTGCGCCTTAGCAGCGCTCACCCATTCCTCGAGCGACGACTCGAGTAATGCTACCTTCACCTAACATCACACTGCATAAATAAATATGTAATACAAATTCATTAAAAAAATTAAAAACATTCGAGCATGATATTCATTTTATTCACCCTCCTGGGGTGAAAAAAATGAAGGGATTAAGGATTTCCGATTTTCATTCCATGCTCAGATGTTCTTCATAGTTTGTTTGGTTACCACGATTCTTTTATTGTGTTATGTATATGTTATGTATATAATCATCCATAATATTATTAAAAAAGGAATGCATTGATTATTTGTTAACCGACTTCAAAACAAGGAGGTTGTCAATTCGGTAAACTCAAAAAGTACTGAATGAATTTAATTTTTCATTTACCATACTTTACTTTACAATTTTAAATCAATATCAATCTTTACAATTACCTTAGCTTCATGTAACTCTTGCTGTACCGGCTGTAAGGCGTCAACTTTCGCGGTAAGTACATTCACCTGTTCTTCCAGAAGTAACTTATTGCACACCGCATCTCTTAGTGTACGTTCCGCAGCTCTCAACCTTACAACTTCTTTTTCCAATTCTACCATGGTACTAAGCCGTTTTTGAGAAGTCTAAGCAAAAATATATTTTTTTTAATTTTTATTTTATGGAAAACTATACATCCGTTTATCTAAGAAAGCTTTGAAATTTTTCACATCCGATTTTATGGGCAAGTTGCACTATTTTTTTTACATTGCAAGTGAATATGACCACAAATCCATTTAATACATTTTCAAATTTAAACAAAATTACTCGTTAATTTACAATCTCACAAGAAATAGTGTCGGGAAATGACATACCAAACTGTCAATGATTCAAACAATCACAATTTGCTGTTAGCTTATAATATAACTAGTTAGAATATAAACTAAAATGTTCACAGTGTGAAAGTGAAAGACAACACAAATAAACATTAACAATACTGGAATTTTAATTAGAATTAGGGGAGCTAATGTGTTAGGTTACAACTTAAGAGTAGAGTTCCATTATATATAACTTACCTTTGCATGTTGTTGCCAGTCTTTGTAACAATCTCTCTCATACTCTAAATCCTTTAATTTACTATTAACTTGTTGTAGCTCAAATGTCTGCTTATCCAGTTGTATCTTTAGTGACGTACATTGTTCTGCTCGACTAGTCTGCCTAGCAACTTCATTTTTTAACAACTCTACTTCAGATTGTGCACCTTCTAAAGCCTATTTGACAAAGACAACTTTAGAATTAATGTTACTGTAAAAACTGGCCATTTTTTATGATATTTATTAAACTATGTTGTAAATTATATTTAAAATTTTCAAATTGTTAACTGTATGTAAACATTAATATCGAACATGTTCGTCAATAAATCATTGAAAATATTTTAATTTATTTCTAGATTTTATGGAATGCCAACTATTAAAATTGTGTAGACTCAGTGGTAGAAACAATTCACGGCACTCTCTATGCAACACATTTACACAATATATATGACCTGTAGCAGTTCATTCATATCCTTCTTCATCTCTGATAGCTGGTTCCTGCTGCTAACATTAGCTTCAAGCAACTTGTCCTTGAGATCTGCTATCTGTTTCTGTAGTTCTAACCTCTCTTTGTCCCATTTTGTTTTATACTCCAAATGTTCCTTTAAAGCCTAAAAATATTACATAGCATGGAAATTTGGGATTATGGCAATGGATAAAATTATATATATAAATATATATACAGGCCCGTAGCCCAGAGGGGTAGGCAGAGGTAATGAATTTACATTTGGTGTAATCCTAGCACACCTCTAATTGTTTCTTCCATATTCAGACATCTACACATACATGCTCATCGGTTGTGGGTACTCCTTCCTCCCTCCGTCTATAGTATGACATTAAAACTGAAAGTAATATTATTATTAATGTTAAAAAAGATGATCAGTGGTCAATCTTCGTTGAGTTTGGATTGAACAGTTATCTTATACAACCATTGAAGTCTCTTTTCAAACGGTTTTATTTAGCTCGACCTGTACGGAATTTATTTGTTTATTTGGATCAAAATTAGAAATTAAAATTTAAGCACCCGTTGTCAGATTGATATGAAATTTCGTACACACATTTAATTTAGATGACAATACAATTTTCAGTGCACATAAAATAAAAAACGTTTAACTTAAAAGTGTTTTTTTTTTAATTTATTAAAGATTCTACTGCTAGTGTTAGGATCAAAAGGGCATACTCAGACTGGTTTAGCGTCAATAAATGTGTAAGACAGGGCCGTATATAGTATCCCCGTTGAGGTTCAATCTCTTTATGGATGATTGTTTGAAAGCTTTGAAAGATGAAGAGTGTGGATTAAGAATGGGTGAGCTAGTTGTAAAATGTCTCTTGTACGCCGATGACCAGTTCGTGTTTGTGTCATCGGCGGAGGACCTACAACTTATAGTGAATGATTCATTAGAAGGTAAAGGTATGAAGATGAATGTAGATAAGACGAAATGATGTTTGAAGAGAACAGAGTAAGACAGTAACTGGTATAAATGTTAATGGTAAAGAAGTGGAATAGGTGGAAAAGTTCGTGTATTTAGGGTGATTTTTAACGAAGAAGATTTTTAACGACAAGTGAATGCGGGAAATAAAATGAATGGGGCTGTAGGTACTTGTGTCTTTTTACTTGTGTAAGGAGTCAGAATGTATCTATGAAGGCTTGTCTGGCAATACACAATGCTGTACTAGTCCCCACTTTAATGTATGGAAGTGTGAGCTGGCATTGGCAGGAAAAGCATGCTAGTAGAGTTAATGCCATTGAGATGCAATCCTTAGAAGTATGTTAGATGACATTGAATGATAGGATTTAAAATATCATTGTACAGGTGTGGCTTTAAAGTCGATATTGTGTCTAGAATTGAGAAAGGTATGCTTCGGTGGTTTAGGCATGTTGAAAGGATGAATGAAGAGAGAATAACGAAACAAATATATGTTGTAAAAATGAGTGGCAGTGTTGGTAAGAGACGCCCTGGAAAAACTTATATCAATCAGATTAGCGGTTTACTAAAAAAGGCCGATATAAGGAGCACCCATAACCGACGAGCATGTATGCGTAGATGTATAAATGTAGAAGCGAGAGAGGTGTGCCAAGATCGCGCCAAATGGAAATCTATGGTCTCTGCCTACCCCTCTGAGTTACGGGCGTGAGCGCATATTTATTTTATCAAAAGCAAAATTTTTGAACAATAAAAAGTAGTTAACACAAAAATAGAAGAATCAATTAAATTGGCCTTATTTAGATTATAATTCAATATTAGAAACTGTACTCACTACCACAGAATAAAAATCAAATTAGACATTAGAAAAAGCATTCTGTTTTATGTATTTATTACATTATTTTATTGAAGAAAATTAAATTTTAGTGCAAAGTTCCCTCCAATGTAGTGCTGCAGCTTTGCACAAGGTATTATTATTGAGGCTTCCCAGCAGACACACTTAAGTCTGCATTCATAACACTGTGATCAGACCGATCCTAATGTACGGCTGTGAAGCCTGCACAGAGACCCCAAAATAAAAAGGCAAACTCTTAGAGACTGAAGAGAAAATACTTTGCAGATGCAGAGCTGAACATAATTGGGGAAATAAAAGCACACAGACTCCGCTGGCTCGGCTACCTTGAAAGAAATTATAGGCATGTGAAGGGTGCATACTGGGGACAGCCGAGTGGTTGACGCACAGGCCATCCCACATATTGCTGGAAAGATGAAGTTGAGAAGGACCTTTGCTTTAACTTCAAATTTAAAACTGGTGAGAGATGGCAAAGGATCTCTCTTGTTGTCAGAGGCCAAGGCCCACTTGGGATCAATGCACTACTCTAGTTAGTTTTTTATGTGGTTATAGAGATCACATTTTCTGGCAAAGAAGAATAATATCTAGAAAATACACTGACCGCACTATGGTCCTCCCTTAATTCTTGCTCTCTTCTACGTATCACTTGTAACCGCTCTTCCATGTCAGCTAAAGCTTTCTCATCTCTTTTGTGCTGGTCCATTAATGATGTTTTTTCCTCTTCAAATAGTATTTGCATTTCTTTACGTATTGAGTGTTGATGATTAACCCGAGCTTCCAACTTCGTAATCTATAAATTACTTCCTTTGTAATCTATCTACAACTTTGGAGTCTAATTTTCTATAAATTATGTGTTCAAGCAATGATGAAATATAAAATATTTTATACAGAATATTTTATTCTAAAAATCTTAAAAATAGCATCCATTCATAATTGAATTAATCCTTTAAGCCCATTCCATGCTCTTCAAATCTCAGTTCATAATGTAGAGTAAAAATGCTTAATGGTATATGTATTTTGCAATTATTAATATGTGAGTGGTTATGCAAGAAGAGTGCTCAAGGGAAAATTTTTGAATTCAAGGAAACCACATTAAAGTATTTGAATAGTGTTGTCGTTACTTTCCTACACATGATCCTATTTTCGTACCTGCACAAGATAAAGATAACAATCATATTATTTTGTTGTCCTAGAGATAACCTTAAAAAAAGGTAAAACAAGATTACTGATAGAAACTTACCTGAAATCACAGGAATTACTGTGCACTGTGTCTCAGGTGTTTTTTTCAGCCCTGCCTCGGTTTAAAAAAGGCATTAAAAAGAATATCGCAACTAAAATTATTCTGATAAGACCAAATCAAAGCAACATAATTAAAACTCATTAAAAATAGAACCATTTACATTCCATTCAGTTCCCTTTTTGCATTACTGCTCACATATATTATTCATTTTAAAAATACTCAAGTTTTGAACAAAAATCAGAAAATGACTATCAAAAAGTATAAAAACAAGGCACAGGATGCATTTAGTGTTAAAATTATGTTAAAAAACCTGAGCTTTAGCAGCAATAAGATCAACTTTAATCTTCTTTGCCTCCCATGGCGATGGTGGATTTGGAGTATTAATCGAGGAAGACTCCCTGCGAGGACGTTTCTCAGGTGTTAACACTTCAGAACTATCGAGACTTGACTTTCGTTTAGCGGACAATAGGTTAGATATACCTGGAAATAAACAAAATTCACTGTGGAAAGAAAAAAAATAAATGGCATTAAATAAATGCAGGGTAATTATTTACCTTCTTTTATGGAAATATCACTATTAGATAAATTTAATTTTGATGCCACCGATAACTTGTCTTTTGGTGGATCAGTATTTATTACTCTTCTAAAAGGCTCCAATACATCATGAAACAACGACATATTGCTTTCTTTAGCCATTGTTAAAAAATATTTTATTTATTTCAAACCGTTGTTAGACATACAATTACAAACAATTGGCTTGCTTTAAAATTGAAATTGCGTTGACAATTGTATTTGATGCCAAATGCCACAGAGTATATATGATTGATGTCAAAGAGAGAACAAGAGAATACATGTCATAACATAGCACTTCTGTACTTCGGGATTCTATACTTCTATTCTACTTCTATACCATCTTTTATGTTCTCTTTGTTAAATACGGTTGCGGAAGTCAACTGGATGAGAAAGGAGGACGGGTGGCAGATGACCGATATTTATGGTGAATGGCGATCAATGGGGGAAACTTATATCCAGCAGTGGACAACTATCGGCTGAAATGATAGCAACTTCCATTGACAAATTTTTTACCTTCTTCGAAACCACTGTATACCAATTATTGCTACTAGGAGCAAAAATAATTGTTAAAAACCAGTAGTATTATAATACAAAAAGTATGAAGAGTCGAAGAGCGTTCTAATTGGGAAGCTTTTTCTATCGCTTACGTCATGTTTACATTTACGCTTAAGTGACAAGCACTAGCGACTAGCTGTCATCTTTTTTCTGATTATTTTTACGCTATCCTTTTTACACCATTTGACCTTCATTTGTCATGTGTAAATGTTTTGTCACTGTCTTTAGAACACTTTTGACTGCGATCCACTAAGCATTCACAACGCCTAAAATGCTCCTTTAGCCGTTCCACTTGAAGATTATGATCGTTTCGGTCGCAGCGAAAACGCCACTAATGAAGATTCAGATCATTTTCACTAAATTTCGCGCAATTTTTAAAACTTAAAGCAACAAAGAGCTCTTTTTTTATAGAGCCTTATTGCGGCGCAAAAAAATACCAAATATCCTACAATTGCCGTATACGAAATTTTTATTATATTTGAAATGAAAGTAATTAAGCAATCCACTATACATATTCACTAAAGTTATGGTCTTTTATACATCAAGTTTACATATACAAACTGCAACCTAACCTCTATCAGCTGATACTTCATTTTTTTCTAAATCACCATTTGTATTATTTACATCAACAAAGCTCAAAAACTCCATCCACTTGAATGTTAAATTGTAACGCTCGCGAAAAACCGTGGGTGAGTGTCGTGAACGCTCAGTGGAACGAAGCCTTTGACCGGTAGTTTTGTTGTTGCGTATATGGGTAACATATCTATAGTATGAAGTATTAGTGCTAAAAACGAAAAGACAAGTGAATTGAAATGGAAGAAGTGCATTTTCAAAGTATCTCAACTTCTTAGACTTACTTTATATACTCTTTGTTTTTGACATGACAATACCATGACAACCAACTCGCTCACCTCACCATACCAACCTACCCACCTCCATGCTTTTTGAAAATAAGGTTATGTTATTGTTTTGCATCGAGCTGTTTTAATAATTGTATTTTGCTAATTAATTACCATCAATATAAACGAAAATGGACAGCAATCAAGATTATTTTACAAGTTATGACGACTTAGAGGTATTTTCCTAAAGTGAATTGGTTTAAAAGTGTATAGTTATCTTGTTCGATCAAAATAATGTAATAAAAAATTTAGATTCACAGATTAATGCTCGAGGATGCCACACGAACAGAAACATTTAGAATAGCTATACATGAACATAAAGAATGTTTTCATAATAAAATTGTAATGGATGTAGGATGTGGCACAGGAATTTTATCTGTGCTTTGTGCACAAGCTGGCGCGAAAAAAGTTTATGCTGTTGAAGCAAGTAATATTTCTAATATAGCTAAAGAAGTAGTAAAAGAAAATAATTTTGAAGAAGTGATAGAGGTATGTTAATGCTTGTTTTTATTTCTATCCAAATGTTTTGATTTAAAGCAACTTTCGAAAATAGTCACTTTCATTAAAAATGTATCTTATAGGTACTAACATAACTATAGTCGTAGAACAATGCAATATTCTTCCTGGTAAGAATACTAGGAAGAATATTTAACTATATAATTAGATAGTTATTGCAGTTTGAATATCACAAATATATGCTGCATAAATTATTTTGTCATGGCCACTTGCATACTTATGTTTTAGAACAGGGTGCCATTCTATTTTATTATCTTGATAAGATTTTTAGAATAATGAGAGTTTACTATATTATGGTTATGAAACATAATTCTAAAGTACAAATTTGTTATGACAAAAATCTCTAACTTGTAATGTTGTGCACCATCTTTGTTGCATATACATCAAAAAAGAAATGTCATCAATCACTCCCAACTGTGTATATGTGGATTTGGAGGCTAACTTGCTATCCTCCTTCCTTCCTTTCAGCCGACAGTCGTCTACTGCTGGATATAGGCCTCTCCCATTGATCACCATTAAGATCGGTCATCTGCGGCTCTCATCCAGTTGACTTCTGCAACTTTGATAAGATTGTTGGTTCATCTCGTGGGAGGTGTCCCTATGCTGCGTCGACCTGTACGTGGCCACCATTCCAGGCACTTGTGGCCCAATCAGTTATCAGTTCTGCGAGCAATTTGCCTGAATCATAGCCACTTGTTTTGACATTCTTCAGGCAATGTCAGTTGTCACGCTTTGGTTCTTCTGTGGATCACATAATTTCTGATGCGATTATAAAAACTTGCTATATATTGTAAAACAGGTTATACAGAATGAAGTTGAAAATGTAGTACTACCAAATAATGAAAAAGTAGATATCATTGTGTCAGAGTGGATGGGGTTCTATCTTCTACATGAAGGTATGTTAGATTCTGTGTTGGTAGCCAGAGACAAGTTTCTTAAAGAGGGTGGGCAAATGTTTCCAGAGAGTGCTACCATGTATGTTGCCCCATGTAGGTGAGTTTATTTTGTTTAGTTTTATTATAGTGAAGTTACAACCAGTGAATGAATGTCATAGAAGCGTAACATCCACCAAAAAGTATTTTTATAAATGGCCCATTTATTTTCTTTAAACTTCTAGTTTGTCAACACTAGCTTGCAAATTGTTGCTAATTGGCTAAGCAATGCATAGTAACAAAGGTGTTAATGTTATGTAAATTTATCTCATGTGACAATCTGGGCTGCAAGAGTTCAAAAGTGGACAAGTCATCTAAAAGATAGCAATGAAATATTTGAATAATTTTTAATATTTATGTCACTGGTATATATGTCTTTGTTAGAATTAGTCTGCATTTTTTATAACAGAGTCATAGTAAGCAAATCTTTGCTTTGTCTCTCTTTAGGGTTTAATGTTTTTGGTGTTCAATTTATCAATACCATCTGAGTTTAAAATTTGATTTTTTTTAAATTAAGTGAATAAAATTATATCAAGCTATATCAAATACTTTATGTAATATAAAAATGAAATATTTAAAAAATAGAGTGTGAGTTCACATGCCGTAGAAGTAAAACATTTTACTCCGGTCGATTTGTATTCACTATGGAGGTGGTAAACAGAGAGAGAGTGATTGATCAATAATTTTCTTTATTGAATTTACTTAAATCAAGTAGAAAAGATCGAAAGAGAGTGAATGAGATAAATGGAAGCCCTTTTTTATAGAAGAATTTGGCAAATGAGTGGGTCACCCAGTGTAAGTGACCCCTACTAATAGGCATCTGCAACAAGCAAATGAGTTGCAAATACATTGCTTACCTATAAAGGACAGAGATGGTGATAGAGAGGGAAAAGATTTCCTTTTCTCCATTCAATCCACTTCCCTTTCCCATTCTATTGTTATTAGGAAAGGATGAGGAATGAAATTGGGCCTCTGTCACCTCACTCATCAGATAAAATGCAAAAGCATACTTCTACTCCACCCCTGTCTTCTTTGAAGTTGTGGTATTTCATTGGTTGAGCCGGCTCATTAAAGCAACAGATGTTGTTGTGGCTTCCCTACTGCTGTTGTAGTCATCATTAAAGTTTAGCATCTTATCAACACAGCTAGTAATGTTAAAATAATATGTATATTAATATATCAAATTTCAGTGTTCCAAGCTTATACCACCAATGGGACAGTTTTCATGGTGTTTCAATGTCCTCGTTTGCCAAGTTATTGAGACTGGAGAGGAGCAAAAAACCGGAAATTATGCAAGTACACCCAGATGATTTGTTAGGTGCTGAAATTATACTAGGTAGCATAAATCTTAAAGAAGACCAAATATCAGACTTGGATTCATTCAGCATACAACATGTTGTGGGTAAGTCTAATGTCATGTTACTATTTTTTCCTGTATACAATCTCTTTTTCAAATGTAATGTAAATGTTATTTTATTCAAATGTAAACAATATTAAGAAAAGCTGTCATCTATACAAGAATTCAATAGTACATTTTGCATATTTTAAATTTAAACAATCGAATGGGTTTTTAATTTTTTTGTTGTAGCTACTCTATTTTCATAGAATTACATTCCACAGGTGTCAGTAAAGCAGGAAAATACCAAGGACTGTGTGTATGGTTTGATTGCACCTTTCCTGTGTTTTCTGATGATTGTAAACCAATTGTTTTAAGCACAAGCCCCCACAGTCCACAAACACACTGGAAGCAAACTGTAATATTGTTTCCTGAAGAACGAGAAGTTGAGGAAGCAGAACCTTTAGCATTTAAATTAAGCATGTCAAGAGACATAATTCAAAATAGAAGGTTAGTGAATAGTCCTTTAAGTTCATTGCTAATGTAGAGTTATTATAAACTAATTTACTAATCTGAGCTTAGATTGACTTAAATGCCTTTTTTCGGAGATATATGAATATGGAAGATGCAATTAAGGCGTGCGTAAACATTCATTCAAACGTTCTAACCGTATGTAAATCATCTAGCTGTATTATAACAGCTTAAATTTTTTTAAAAAACATCTAACTAATTTCTAAGTGATTTTTAACTAAATCCCAAAAGTATCTGGCAATACAATTATGTGAGCCCTTCAAATATTTTCCACAGATACAATCTTGAAGTAATACTGTTGGATCCAGACAGTATAGAACATCCAGTACCTTGTTCATGTGATATGTCAAAATGCATTTTAATCAAAATGCTTATGCTTCAACATACTGGGCAGACCGTTGATCAGATGAACAACACGGATGAACCTTCCATTTTGGAAGATGAAGTTATAGATGACAGTTGAAAAATAAATAAAATATGATTTACAATTTATATTATTATTGTTTTGTTACTAAAACTGTTGTATAATATTATTAGCTTTCAACTTCAAATTCGGACTTTTGTCTATCATATTCAGCATTTTTTGCAAATTAAATTTGGATTTCAACCATTTAAAAGTCAGATTCAGATATAAAGACATATCAAATTGACAGTCTGAATCAGTCAGTCAGTTTGATTTTGAAAATCCGAATTTGAAGTTAAAAACCCAAATATTTTGTGATTTTCTTTAATAGCTGTAGGTATTAATAAATTTAATTTTAGTTGAACTTTTGCTCTTTACAACAACAAAAGTAGTGACTTGGTTGCATATTTTTATATAACAAGGAGACAACAAACAAGTTATTTGAATTTTAATTGAGAGACAACTACAGTATAATTGGTTTGAAAACGACAATTTGTAGTTAAAGCGAGCAAAATACATTTAATAATAATACCCACTGCAAGGACATAGGCCTCCTCTCCGAGAGAAGGAAGGGGCCGTAATCCACCACACTGCCCAGTGCGAGTTGGTGGATTTTGCATGTCTTCGAATTTGGTGGTTCTAAGAAATGCCGGTTTCCTCACGGTTTTTGGAGCAGTGGTGATGAAATAAATTACATAAAGTAAGGTGCCTGTCTAGGTTCGAACCCTCGACGTACAGTTAGTAAGTACCAAAGCCACTGGGCCACCACTGTTCCACAAAACATGTACGTAACTTTAACATCGCAGCATGTGTGTAAGAGAGCGCGTGAGCTCCGCCTCTGCGCTCAGCCAGCGGTTGTAGTCGAGCCGCATGAGCAGGCGCGCGAGGTACGCGCCGCATGCACGGTCCCGCAACGATACCAGCAGCTGGGTTAGTTGCTTTACCAGCTTGTTGAACCTGCATCACATATAAATATATAAACAACCATGGCTAAGTAAATGTTGTTTGCTTGAATTAACGAATTATTTGAATTGTCCACGATTTAATGTTGTATTTACAAAATACAAAACGCAAGTTTATATCAGCCATACCGATCAGAGTAGCCTTTTATATAGTAGTCCTCTGCTTCTCTGTCTGAGGCGAACTCACTAATGCTGCAAAACGAGTCGCACAATTTCAACAGGTCCATGATATTGACAAAAACTGGGTTTGTGATGGTGTCTATACCATCACCCGCGGAATCGCTTTCTGATGACTGCAAAAGAACATGAATAAAGCTTATAATTGAAGGGCCGAGGGCTTAAATCTCGAGTATCGACAATATTAATATTAGATATGTAAGATATAATTGAGCGACGTAGGTTGGTTTACAGTACACTTTGTGGTCACACAATATCTAAGCACATATTATAAAACAAAAGTTTTTTATTTATCTATGTAGGCTTTCATCAATACGACGTGATTCAAGGGGCTGGTTTAAGTATAGAGTCCATTAACTCTTTGTGTACATTTACTGATACATGGTGATGATTGTAATAAATACTCACCGAGGTGGTGGTTAAAAACGATTGACTTAATATATCTGCGAGAAAAGTTGCGTGGGCTTTTTTCAGTTTTTCAAAATCATTAGTTTTATTCACAGCGTCCATAAGCCGGGAGAAGTTACTTTCCAATACATCCGCTTGCAAGTAATGTTGTAGATTATCCATAAGGAACATAAGTTTGTTATGTAGTTGGCACACAGCAAACCTACGATAAAAGAAATACAAAAATGTCTCATTATCGTCATATTACAGTTTCAAATAAGAAGGTCTAATGGCCTATTCTTGAATGGTTTCATAAACCCATAGAAGCCGTAACGTTTAAGTAAGTTTTTTGTTAAGTTAACATGCATAAACTCAGTAAAAAACGCCACCATAATATAATCATATTACCTGGCCTGGTAAACTTCGCTCCGTCCTATAATTAATAGATGGTTCACTATTTTGGCTATAATAGCAGCTTACACATAGTTTTTTACAAATCTCCTAAGTCTTTAGGACTCATTTTATGTATATTTCGAACCCTCACCAGGAATATTTGAACTGATTTGGAATAAGAAACTTATGCGCCGTGTTAAAATAATAAAAAAATAGAATTTGTGCCATTATAAAAGAAGTGGACGCATAATGAATAACTAGTCGCCTTTGTTGCGCTACCCGTTACGGTTAAGAGTTGAGTTTGAGTTTTTGAAGTCGGTTTTTTTTAAACGTAGTTTTTTTTTTTACTTTTTAGTGTCTATAATACATGAAAACAAACAGCAGTACATAGTACTAAACACATCGCTAAGCCTACCTACCGAACACGAATAATAGCGTAGCGCATTCAATGAGTCTGGGCCCGTGATACGGTCTAATAACAAAGTAAATTAATTCAATGTAAGTTGACCTTAAATCCATATGATCAATCATATTAAATAGGGTTCAACTTAAAATAATGGACGGTTAAATTAAATTGCACGGCGGGTGAAACCGCGGGGAAAAACAGCTAGTAACAATAAAGATTGTACATTTTATATAATGAAGCATTTGTGATAGACCTTATGACTTGTGTTTTTAAATTACCTCGTAGCCAAATTAGATTCGTAAGGTAATTTAAACTTGCCTCCTCGACTGTTTGTACGTTTTCCACAAAGCGTGTAGGTCGTGCTGAGTCTTCTTTATCCTCAGCAGCAGTCGGAACATGTCGTTGTAGCGCGCCAGCACCTCAGGCGCGAACAGAAGGTGCAACGGCCACTTGAAGTCGTACTTCAGAATTATAGTGGACCAGCCATCTGCAACTTAACATCGGATAGAAGTTTAGCCAAACTCTAGTCTGTTAGAAGGTCAATCGCCGAATTAAATCTGAAATCGGTTGGTCAGCGTTCTGTAAACAACAATAAACTTAATTAGCGATTACAGCAGTGTATGAAGACGGAAATCTTTGACCATAGTGTTAATGGTGACATACTAAAAACTCATCACCATCTATGAGCTTAGTTCAAACAGCGCAAGGTTTTGCGCAAGAAGAAAGGTGCTTGCAGTACCAAACAAGCGCATGGGCCCTTGTTTGGCACTGCAAGCACCTCTCTTGTCAGATATGATACTGTTAGGGATTAGTCTTCTTTGCGCTGTAAATTACTTTTTAAATGTCGGTAACTTAAGAGAAATGAAGGTAGTAATCTAAATTACTACCTTCATTTCCACTGTATAAATTCAGAGAGGACGTGGTAGAGAAAGTCTGCCTGTATAAGGTGTTGTAAGGGACATTCATCAGCATAATATCAAGTTTATTATATATTTTTTTAAAGTGTTTAATATATAATTGGTTAAAATAAATAGTAGTTTGTTATACCGTGTGTTCAATATTGAAGCCGCTAAGAATATGTACGTGGCCTCTACAATGGACACCATAAGTAGGCGTAATAGGCAGATCGAATCCGCAGCAGAACCAACGTCACCAACATTGCCTTTTAGGCAGTGGGTAAAAAGGAGATGGGGATATTTATATTTTGCTTTATCACTCATCAGGCGATCATAAATGACGAAATAGCAAAATGTGGATCTTACCAACACTACTGTCGTCCTCGAGAGTAGAATTTGCAGATACATCAGCTATCGGTTTGACGTACGGCAGTTCAAAACTGAACTTTTCTATATCGGCGCTGTTGCTTAGAAACACGGCTCTAGCGGCCAACTGGAACGCGTGGTTCATATCTTTAAATTAAACCACGACACTTTAATTAAGTTTTTTAATAATAGTTAGTGTTCATTAAAAGGTATTGCTTAGTTGGAATGTGTGACGTTGATGAAAATTAATTACAACATTTTGTAAATCTTTTAAAAAATAATGATTTCATCCTCTTCATTATTCTTATAATTTTTTTTTAAACAAAAACAGAACGGACTTCACAAAAACTATGTTCAAAAACAACAAATGCACTTAAACGAATAAAATAATTTTACGCAATTAAAAATAAGAATCAATTCTTAATCATATTTATTTTTGGAGTCATATTGTACATTATTTAGAATAACTCAAAAACTACCGGTCAGATCTTGACTAAAAAAAATGGGACCAATGGGAAAGCAATAGCTCTCGAACAAAAAAAGAATCATCGAAATCGGTTCACCAGGAGCGGAGTTCTGAGGTAACAAACAAAAAAAAACATAGACAAATTGATAACCTCCTTTTTGAAGTTGGTTAAAAATAGGCCAAAGTTCACTTCAGGCTTTCACCTTAGAGCCAGCATTGTTTTGAGCAATCTCTGCGTCAGTACAGCGATTTTTCAAAGGTCACAAAGATCGGAAAAATGGAGAACAAAGAAAGCTATAAACAACACGCGGTCAAGGGTAACAATTTGAGGGTCGAAAGTTTCAAACTTACCTCTTGTAGAAGTTCTTGTAGTTGGCTTGTCTAACATGTGAGCTGTGAGACGCAACAGTTCAAGAAATAGTTCACCACGTCCCAAAAGATAGAAATCCTTCATAAGTCGTAGCTCATGTAGTAGATGTGCTTCTTCCACCGCCACCGTCCACAAGTGCTGATAAATATAATGCTATTGAGTGACAAATATATTATGCCTACACAAGCACACAGAAGTAAATATGACTATCTCTCACATGAGAAACCTGCTATTTTACAATACTAGACAGGGTTTAAACTGCTATATAATGTGTAGTACCATGTTTACATGGGTAGTCACAATAGACCATTCAAATCCCATATTATAGATACAAAGATATTTTTACAGAAAGCATAGTAAACGGCCAAAGAAGAGAAGAAAGAAGAAAAGTTGATTACACTAATTTTCTACAATTTATAATCATGACATTAAAAATTCAATTGCAATATTCCTTGTAAATGAGAAAGCAAAATCCTTTCTCATTTAATTAATTCTGATTTATTTTTAAGAAAGTATTAATTTCAAAATTCACCTTAGTAACACATTCCTTTATCTCTCTAACAACACATCTCAGATTATATACTTCGAAAACTTCCGGATCTTTCAATTCCTGAAGCTTTTTATGAAATTCGCACTCTTTTTCTTCCCAAATAGTGAACCTTTAAATAAAAACAGATATTTATAATAACTACTCTAGACCATAATAATGTACCTAATTGTAATGGTGATGTTCAAAGAATCCCTGTTAAAGTTGTGAACGGCTATTTAATGATGAGCCATTTATCAGCTTAGTTAGCAAACTTTTTGCTGACGCCAATATGCACTAGCCAATCTCCATGACACTCAAAATGACCGCATTTTATAGAGGTCTGTACCCATATTATTTGAGGGACAAATCTCATTATAATGAAAATATTTTTCAAAATGGCTGTTAATGCTATCTGTTTTGATTGGAACTATAATGTATTAAGGAAAATACACACCTCCTGGAATCATAATCAAGCTTATGTAATGGCATTAAGGTCCTACTTAATGATATGCTGCTTCTCTTAACCTTCCTGGGATCAAAACCAAAGAGTATAACAGTCTTGCCAATAAATAATATTTCTTGCGCCAGTGACAATGGCATAAAGTATGGTATCATATTAGGATTTATATTGTAACCGCAATCCAGCGAAGTTTTTTGTAACTAAAATAATGATCTTATTAGTTACAATACAATGTTTAGAAACAGATTAAGTTGCATTGAAACATAAATCAAAACAATTATTAGTTAAACAGTTTACATTCTCATTGCTCAAAAGAAATATAAAAGTTTTGCTAGAGATTTTTTTTACAAAGTAGTTGTTGTTATCATGCATCATCTTCATTATGATTGGTAACTGAAACCATAATTTCAAAGAAACCACACAGACAATAACAAAAGTAAGGAGTAGTTTTAGTTGAAGTCTAAAATGCTAATAAAAATATTGATAATAAATATTTATGGACATCTAAATTGTGCTAATATGAGTGTATTAATGTTTGGGTTATAAGGCAAACCAACCAGTTCATTTTTATGTTGGAAGCCATTGTTAAGACATACATAATGTTTTTAGAATTTCACATTATAATACCTAGCCATGGTCAGACACATTTCAAAATTCAAAGGTGACACAAATGCACAAAAACTTGTTTTATTTTAGAAATATACATACATATACTTTTTGTAACATTATACCAATTAAAATTAGACATGAAAAAATAAAAACATGTATATATACTTACTGTGGTCACGAGGGATTTATCACAAGTAGTTGTAGAGGATGGTGATGAGACCAATGTATCTGACAATTCATCTTTCTTACTTCGGTAAATAAAAAACTCTTCATATGGATCCTTTAATTCTCCATAAAGAAGCCAAGTGCACAGTTGATTTATAAAAACATTATTAATACAAGAGAATATCCTGTAAAAGACAATTAGCATTTTTTCTCTAGAAACAAAATATTTTGAAGATAAAATGTTTAGCAAAAACTACTTACGTTAAAATTGCATTATGAACAATTTCATTTCCGTTTAATATATTCTGATGTGTTAAGCTCAAAATCTGACAGCCAGTTAGCCTACTCTCTTTTATTGTGGTAATTATTCTGTTAATTGTGTTGAACAATCCTTGGAACTTCTCTACATAGCTGTACACAAATGATAATGTATAGTCTTTATTTCCAATTACCAATTTCTCCACCTTTACTAAGGTTTTTTTATAGGATTTTAATACTTCAGTAATTCCCTCACTCAATGCTTGACCATATAAGCCAAAAGTTCGAATATTTGATGCTGCAAATTGTGAATTTTTTCCACTGTATTACATTATACAAAACTTAAAATAAATCATAGGTTTATATCTAGCTATTCCTGTCATAATTTACTACCATTAACTTAATTAGTGTGGTAGGGTAGGAAGAAAAAATAATTTAAATATCATTAAACACTGTAAAAGATATATTAAATAAAAAAGTATAATATTATCAATATATTTTTTATTACATACACAACAAACTTGATTGATAGATGTCACCAACTGATTGGGGACTTTGTTAGTTTATAATTGGACTAGGTATATAATAAACTGTCAACAAACTATTTTTTCTTTCATGTTTTTAAGATACTTTTTTTAAATATCAAAACTATTCACCAAAACCACTATAAATATCTTTCATTCTAACTAAAAAAATTATGTAATAGCACAAGCAACATACCATTCACAATTTTACTTCAGCAGTTTATAAACTAAATAACTATATCACAATTTGATGCCAGACATTTATGATTAGTGAGATTATAAACTGACAAAGTTCACAATCGGTCAGTGACATACATAATGCAACATAAGCCAAAAAAATTGTAATTAGAGGGTATAAATGTTTGTCAATTGAGAAAAATTACCTGTTTGCAACTTTCTTGAGTGAAAAGATGTAGCTGCAATAAAATTCTGAATTTTATGATGACTTTTTGCAATAGAACATATTCTACTATAAATTTCTGCATCTCCTTCATTAGCATATAAAACTGGGTCTGCCTGAAATCGAAAATCTACTTTCTATAAAAAAAACTCAGTTTTCTACATAAAAAAATTTAAACCGAAACGTACCGGTAAAACTTCAATTCCCTGGGAACAATCCCACAAAACTAATAAAGCATCGTATAACATCGCCTAAGAAATACAAATGCCTGATTTATTAGGTTTTGCCTATAATTACTACACCGTTTTAGCTTTTTAATATCATAACACAACAAACCAAACCACCAACCAATTGAAAAAATTTAACAATAGATGTCAACTGTCAACGGTAAAATTGTTTTTTTTTTTTTTATTTTATGACCTGGTAACATAGACCTTTAGGTCATATAAAATTGATTTGATTGACACTTGCAAAGCGTAGATAAATAAAAAAACATACAGACGAATCACGAGTAACCTCTAAATAATAATGTTTTAGTTTTTATTTTCTATATTTATGTGTTGTTTTCGTATGATTTTTGGTCTCTCTGTTCAGAATCTTGTATCTTACCTTCTTGCATAGCTATTCAGTAATTGAGATAAATGTTCTGTGATTGCGTTGCAATACGTGCTTGTGTATGACCTAAAGGTCTATGTTACCAGGTCATAAAATTAATTAAAAAAAAACGTGCTTGTGTTGTTGTATGTTGTGTTTTATATGCTCTTTGGTTGTATGGTATGTTTGCTGTTCTGCCTCTGCTGTGTTCTGTGTTTGTCACAGCACGATGAAATGAGATGAGATTGCTGCAGATTGCTGCATCTGCACCTGTCGTCGACTTAAACTAAATATGTTATGTTGATAGGTAAAACAGTTAACATATAGAATTTTATACAGCTATTGATGGAAGAGTCAATAGAATGGCCGTTTAAAGAGTGCTTTGTCTCAAAAATGTGCATTATTTTATAGAATGGCCGAGACTTGCAGGCTCGGAAGTCAAATAGACAGAAAGACTGCAACTAACGACGATGAATATTTTTGTGTGTTTAATGTATTAAGTGTATTTATATCACTTGTAACAATACTAGCAGATTTAACTACAGGTAAGTTAATTATTGTTTACCAATAGTTACGGAGAAAACGAATTATCTTTTATATAATTATCGAATGTGATATAGAAAACTATTATTAATATGAAGTAAAATAAAACTTTATTCCACAACACAATATTTTTATGAAAAGTAAATTTTAAATATTGTTTCAGGGTTTGTTATCTTTGGGTGGTATCGCACTGGGCGCATTCGCCTGTATTGTAACAGTTCACATTCAATTTTGAATGTTACGCTACAGCGGTGCCTAACTAACTCTTGAACATTTGCCTGTATCTTAACCTTTAAAGTGATTTGATTTTAAGCACTAGCCTGTAGTCAAAGCATTTGTTAAAAAAAAACATTGTTTTTTTTTAATAAATGTCAGGCAAAGCAGTCATATTGTGCAGGGTAATGTCCAGTTTGCCGCACTTACTATGCATTTAAAATTTAATTATTTCAGATATCCTGGTTTTTGCCGAATACTGCAAAGATGGCTATTTACATTGGGCCTTGGCAACTTTCATTTTAATGTTGTCTCCCAATGTTCTTATAAATATTTTTTCAATGAGATGGTTTATTATAGACAACAAATCAACTATTAAACATTGGATTACTCATGGATGCCTTGTAGGATTATTAGAAAGGTAAACAATAGATATATAATAAGGAATACCTGTATGAAGTGACCTTTTAGTTATTTACTTGCACTATATGGGGTTTTTACTGACGCTATGACGCTCTGGACTGTATGACACTATGTGTCATTAGATTCATATTCTTTCCCAGGGAACACCTCACTCTTCAAAATCGGTCAAGCCATTAAAGCAACAGGAGGTCACAATAGAACAGACATACATAGATACCCAGAAAAAACATTACCCTCCTATATATTACATTATAAAAATATATATTTTTCTTATTATATAGATATAGATCATAGAAAAGCAAAACACAATTTGTTCAAGTAATTGATTATTATTCATCCTAGTTCTTAGAGATGTTTACTTATTCTCTGATTTGACAGAAAATTAAAACAGATTGGCACTAAATCTAGTATAAATGTCTTTCAGAATGTTTGATTACTTTACATTCTGACTTTTAACTAAATCTGTGTGTTTGCTAAACTAAATAAGTATTTGTAATGAAAATTTGTATCAAAAACTAAAGTAGTAAATTCTAATACTAACTTTGTATTTAATCAATATCAATGTTGTGTGTAGGGTTGTATAAAATGTAGTTTGCTTTTTATCAAGTGCAGTCAAACAGCAAATGTGATAAAGTAGCTTGGAATCTCAGCTGTATGTTGTACAATCAAATTTAAAAATATCTGACCCATGATGATGATGATTTGATTTTGCACTTCTAGCTATAATTATAATAATAAAAATATTTAATACAATATTTTATTAAAATATTACATTGTATTTTTTTTAGGTATATAATATTTTTGCGAAAAGTATTTACCTGCAAGAACTTGGAATCTGTTAAAACACAAAAATTGATATGTCAGAGAAATGACTTGAGCCTTTTGCACTATTTATACATATTTACTGGTACAATACCACAGATAATTCTACAAACATATGCTATATTGATATTAAATGAGAATTACCACACTAAAGGTTTGTCACATCCTGGTTTCTTTTGACTATAATTTACAGTAGAAAAATTAGCAAAACTTCATCTAGGTTGGTGGCACCACCAACAATATGCCAAAAGACACCATGCATTCTTCATATGTTGCAGTAGATAGGTAAACCAGGAGATTGATTGTGACCTGGCTAGATTAAACATTCTCTTAAGCAAAGTGGCAGTAGTATCTTGATGTTTTACAGGATACATTGTAGGGAGTGTGGGCAGGAATTGCATAATTTAATTCCCCCATCATCAACTCAACCAATGGATGTTTAAACAGCAACCATGATGTGCTAGAAGTGTAGCAACATAGAACAGCACAGAATGTTGTAATTCAATAATATAGTTAGAATTATACATCAATCACCATCATTTGACCTTCTGTTTGCCTCTTTGCATAGTGATAAGAACACATATTACTTGCAGAAACTACTGTTTGTGGTAGAATTTATATTATTTTAAAAGTAATTGAGTTTATTCTTTTTTTTTTGTTAGCAACATTAAAGTTTTGCCATAAAATTTTGTGCTTATTAATTTATATTTTACGATTCCATGGCCTATATTCTAATGTAATGTCTTATTTCAGTGTTCGCACTGACAGCATCGATAGCATCAGTAGTGTGGGGCAGTGTCACATATATCTACAGCATCATAACATTATCAAATGAAACATTCCAATGGAAGTCATTGTTATTGAAACTAATATGGCATTTTGGTATGTTGATTGGTAGAATTGCCGGCATTTTACTGTTTTCAATTGTATTCGGCATATGGACATTATTACCACTGGGTAAGTTTTGTTGGTAATTAGTTATATATTTTTTAAGTTTATACTTTAGCCTAGAAAATGGGCAATTGCTTGAGCAGAATATGCAAGTCCGGGCGGTATATTAAAAACTTTTACAAGTCAAAGTTAATTTCAATAAATTACAACAAATTTTAAAGGACAACAAAACCCATATATTATTTTTATAATCCCTAGATTGTTTTCATCACAATTTAAAAGTTCTTTGTTTTTGTAGGACACATACATGGAAAATAATAATTTAACTTTTTCAGTTTTACATTGGGCTGCTATGACTTTTTGGATTGTTATACAGAAGACAACTTTTTGTCCTAACAAACTTGAAGAAACACTTTATAATGCAGTCATGGGATTTGTTTACTGTTTCTCATTCATCAATTTACGAGAAGGTCAGACGCGGTACCGGATAATGATGTTCTATACATTCATGGTCACACAAAACTTTGGCAGTTTGTTTCTGTATGTGCTAATAACAGATATTGAAAAACAAAGAAAACCTTGGTCGATTGCTGCTACTATCTGTATAATTGCGGGTACTATATTTGGTAAGTTCTCAAACACAATATAATCTTTTTTACTATACCGGCGTGTCTTAGAACCAATAAATTCGAAGACATGTGACATCCACAAACCCGCAATGGGCTAGTGTGGTGGATTACGGCCTCTTCCCTCTCATGGAGAGGAGGCCTGTGCCCCTGCAGTGGGGAACATTCGAGAAAAGGCTGATTTATTATTGTTATATGAATGACAAATTGCAATTGTCTTTTATTCTTCACTAATCAAAATTTTGCTCATGTTTTATTCTTAGAACATAATATACAAACTCAACAGTTGTTGTTCCTTGTTTATTATTTTAATGGATTTGAGTCATGTGAAAATGAAAGTCTTATTTTTCAGGCATGTTTGCAATGGTATTATATTATAGATATTTTCATTCTAAAGGACCAATTCCATGGAAATACGCCGAGCCTGACATTGAACTGAACAACAAAGTTTCCCCCCAGACTGGCAACAATAGTAAGCCCAGTTCATTGTGTCATGTCAGGTCTTTTAAGAGCTTGAATAAAGATAAAACTACTGACACCCAAAGGTAATTATATTTTTCTGAAGCTTTTAATGTGTGGAATGATATAATACTCAGACCCTAGACTGGTTTAATAACCGAGGGTTTTCACTGGTGTATAAACTTGTCGCGATACAAGCTTTCTTGCTGAAAAAACTGAGATGACAATATGTTTTGTGTGCACCTTTTCGGAAATGTAAACCTACGGTAAGATTCTGTCGATGGGATTTAAAATATGTGAGAGCTTATGATGTTATTGTTATAAATGTAATTTTATGTTTATATACATTTTATTTATAGTCGTGTATTTTTTTATAGAAAAGATGCACCAATATCGGAACAGGTGTCCCAAATTGAAAATGAGCATGCAGATAAAAAGTTTTTGCTCGATCATTGGATCGCGAGATCTGGATCTCCGACATTCACATCCGCGCCTGTCGGGAACGTCAGCACCGATGCCTCTAGTATTGAAATATATTCGATACAAAACACCCCTCAGTCTACTGTAACGAAATGGGACAATACAAAAATCGAGCAAATTACCTCAAAAATCAATAAAAAGAAGATTATCCTCCCACCTACGGAGCTAGCGTTACAAGTACCTTCCGTAGACAATATAGAAAATTCAATTGACGAAATTACCTCCATATTCTTTACTCTTAATTTGCAAAAACGACGAGGAATCTGTTCTTCAGATGAACTACGAAATGAATTAACTAATTTAAATTTAGAAGCTTGTAACATTGTAAATGAAGAATTTGCGAAAACAATAAAAACCGATCATAGTTCTGAGATCAGCCATGATACCGATGGTTCTAACAAAAAAACTTCGTCAGATTCTATCGATATGGATTTAGATTTAAGTTTCAGCGATATAAACAGTTCTGATATAAATACATTTAATGAAAATATTGTACAGAAATTATGTTTAAGCGCATTAAAAAATATAAAAGTAGGTAACCAAGATGCGGATATCGAGAACATTCAAAGAATAGCTCTTGATATACTAAAGGAAATGTATGCTAAGAAAGATAAAAAGAAGAATGGCGTCAGTTCCGATTTATTGAACGCTAAACAACGTGATCTTGATACTCCAACTGAAATCCTATCAGTACACGATTATGAAAATATTTGTGCAGTAAACATAGCAAGAGAAGCTTGGGGCTTGCGATCTTGGAACGGATACTGTGATATTGAGAATTGGCTTCATGACGGAAGCGTGGTTAGGGATAGAAGCAGAGATACATTAACTTCTGGTAGTTCTGAAATCAGTAGTTGTATTTCACAAGATTTGAAGAATGCCATACTATCAGCGCCTCCGTTTCCTAAAAAGGCTCATACATATTCTAATGTGTTTGTTAAGTTCGATAGAAGTTCTCAAGAAGATTATGCAAATTCTGTAGTTTGCAATTCAAGTGATGAAACTTTCCTTGCTAAGCCTTGTATGATAGACAATGTTAAGGATCCGAATCACTTGGAGCCCATTCTTGAAGAACTCGATGACCTAGGTGATATAGATCTAGCTTGCAAAAAACGACTCAATTCAGAAAGTTCGCTTGTGGCAACTATAGATGAAATACGTAAAGCAACTGTCACTAATTCGCCCAGGAATCTATATCATAGACGTGAACAATTTTTAGATTCGCCTCAATTTAATTCTACTTCCAAAATCGAAAGTAATTTGAAACGAGCCCTTTGGAAAGAACCTTCTAAATTTAACTCTAGTAACATAATGGAATCGTTACCTGAAAAAGAAAATATTTTAGATGTGTTTCATAGATCCAAATTTGATTCAAATAAAAAGGATATAAACCTTTCATCATCGTCATCATCCCCAAATTCACAAGTATCATATAATAAAAGTACCGCGCGGCGGCAAAAGTCTAATATTTCCAAATCTAAGTCTCATTCTACAAAAAGTAATAATAGATCTGAGCATCAAGATTTGTCTAGTAATAATATCGACTTTTTATGGCAAATGGTTTCAGAAAATTCCTTACCGCTCAGTTCAAACGAGGATTTGAGCTTTAGTCGTAAAACGCCGTCACTCCAATCTCTTATACATAAAGATGCGTCTTCCTCATTTGTAAATACGTCGACCAGTAAAATTTCAAATATTAAAAAAAGTGTACGTAATAGACCACGGAGAAAATTTTCTCTTCTTAGGGAACGATTCGAACCTAGACTAAATTTACACTCAGATGAAGAGATTCTTTATAATTCCGAGAACACATTACACCAGTCTGATAATAGTATAAGAAATCAACTAGACGTCAAAAGTGATAGTATAGCTCCACCCCATAAAAAACAAAATTTCCCTTTAGCTGAATCAAAATCTACATCTAGTACAAATATATCTGATTTACCCTCGAAACAAATAAAGGAGAAAAGATCTCTGTTTATGAAACAGGTGTTAAACCCACCAAAGTTCAACACAAAACTGAGACACAAAGTATAAAATTAATTCAAGTGGTATTATCATATACAATTTATGAATTGACTTAAAATAGTTTATTTTTATTTGCCAAAATTTTGCCAAACAGTGTCTGAACGGTTACTAAAGCGTTATTAATTGCTGTACAATTAAAATGACGCATTTCTATGTATATTCGTTTCCTGAAACAACGATGATTAAAATTAGATATGCTAATAAAGCATACTGATTGATTCAGTAAATTGCCATTGACTTAAAAGACGATTTTAATCAGTGGTGACGGCCTTCTGAAGAATGTTCGAGTCACTGATGTATTATTATATGTTCCTAGCTTGTATTTACTAGAATTTAGCCAGTACTTAAAATATCGGTAAATATAAAGTCATATAAACATGGATCTCAAGAAGTGTGTAGTCATTTTTATACTGCTACCGGATATTGATCGTTTTTCTATAAAAAAAAATACAAGTGAATATTGTGACCATAACATTATGTGACATACTATTTCAAAAATACCCAATTATGACCAATACAACTATTTTATAAGATACGTGTTTTATCACTTAACCATTACATTTTTATATTTTACCGAAGTAAACCGGGTGATATAACTAGTCGTGAAATATTTTGAAAGTATAAAGCAGTATAAATTTTTTGAAATCTCTACCTTTCCTCAAAATCCCATTCCATTCTATTTTATAATTGATATAACTGTGATGAAAGTGCCTTTCTATACAATATATTCCCGCCAGTATTGTAATTTGTAGCTTTGCTAGTATGTATATACGACGTATAAAATAAAGACGTGTATAATCGTAACTTATCTTTTATTTAATCAGCTTTTACAACATATGATCTATATTAGTTACATTTTGTTGTGTTTTTGATACAATGTACGGTTGATTTAAGTAGGTAAAAGCGTTATCGCTGGCGTAACATTGTGGTTTACAGAGACAGCAGTCAAAATTCGAATTATTCATCCATGCTGTTAAATTACAATTTTAGGCTAATTAAATTTTCCATGGTATATATTTCTGTATAGGCCCACAACCAGAGTAATCAAATAAGCCACCCGCCATAAACAATTATGTCAGACCATTCTGTGAATAGAACCCTACAGTGGGTATGTAGGGCAGTTATACCTGTTAGGAAACCCTCTTTTCCCTGTCTTGACCCTTTAAAAACGTCTATTAAGCAGGAGGATATCAAAGATTAGGTAGTGAAGCAATGAAAACTCTAATATTTAAGTTCGAAATAAAAGCACACATTTGTTTTTCGTACAAGAATTTTGCTTGCCTTCCTTATTTGTCATGTTTTAACCACCAAGCAAACATCTGGTCAAACTAAATAAGACAAAGGCTTTCCTGTTCCCCACAAGATCCGTTGCCTGCCTCAACATCCAGTGTGCTCCCACTTCCAGTATCAAAACTTGTGAAATGAAGAAAAATTGAATACTGTTAATTTGATATAAATATTTATTAAATAATAATTTAATACAACAGCCATGTTTTGCTTCTGCATCTACAAATATAAATTGCATCAAGGCACTTAATCTATTGCATTTTTAATGCTTTTACACATGTTTTGTAATTGTTTTAATCCAATCACACATTTTTACATTTTGGGATATAAATATTTGATTCAAGCTTTTAATATAATGTTTTTTCCAAGAGCACAAAAAGCTACCTTATAGGAACAATTGTCTTCACAGTAGTCTTTTTACTAATGCATCTCAGTTCAATGCTTAATTTGTACACTATGTAAATATATAAAAAAATAATCTCTTACTTTTTATTTCTTAAACATTTCTATATATTAGCACAATGTTATTGTATATTGCTGCTTGTAAATAAATATTTCTTACCCTATTACATGAATAATAAACATAAAAGATAAATATGACAAATAAAATATTTCGTAAGATTTAAAGAGATAAGAGAGTACTTGCCTCCCTATCTGTCAATGTCATAGCTAATTACATAATAATTATGATGCATTTAAAGGTCAGTGGTCATTACTTTAGTAAGATGACGAATGCGATGAGCATTGCATGTTTTGCATAGGATATGCCCATCTAGAGGGTAGCAACCATGGCCTTTAGCCTCCGAGGACAACATCAGACCACAGTCCTCACAGCGGTAGCAACGAACATGGAAACTACGATCTAATGCAACAACACGCACAGTCTCGTCCTCCCCCTCCTCTGGCATTATTGGTAACTCACAAACACAGCAACGAGGAGCAAACTTCAGTTGGAAATCTTCAATGCAATGGATCTGATTTGTAGCATCAACTGTGAATGGTATTCCATCAAGACTTTTACCACACACCACACATGTGAAACATGTTGGGTGGTATGGTTTTCCAGTAGCTCTTAGGATTCGGTCAAGAATTGGCTTATTGCAAACAGAACATTTTTCTAATGTCTCATAGTAATCTGCTTCACAGTATGGCTTGCCTTCGACGGCATAAAATGGCTTTCCTTGTAAATTAGTGTTGCATTGTTGACAACAAAAGCATTTCACATGATACATATTTCCCATTGCTGTGCATCCAGAGCTTTCACCAACCACTTTCCCATCACACTTTATACATATACCAAAAATATCCAAATCTTGACTATCAGAAATGGATTGTACAAGGAGGTTAGTCAGGGCATCAACTTCTTCTTCTTTTGGCAAAGGTGACTTAGATTTTGAAATTGGTGTGTTACAAGTTCTTCCTTGTGCATTTCCTTGAGAGTGAAGATTTATTGGTTCATATAGTGATTCATATGTAGATGCCTGTGACACTCCATATTCTGGATATTCATTTTGATATAAAGGAGGATATGAAGGTCTCTCCTGGTTAAAATTAAGGTTAGCAGTTGCTCTCATTAATTCGCTGTAATTAGAACTTACAGGTGATGGTGGAGGTAAATACTCTTCAGTATTATTCTCAAAAGCTGGTGTAGTATATAAAATAGGCTTTGTTAAATGAAGGGGTGGTGGTGGGGGAGGAAGTGGTTTGTTCAGAGTACTTGTATATCCAGGTATGTTACTATATGTTGGAGTGTTGCTTGGCAATTGTGTATTTGCCTTGTAAGGCAATTGAAGTGTAGACTGATGATTCACATTTGCGTAATCTTTACTTGGAGGCTTCGCATTAGAGGAAATCATATTACTATATGTGGGGCCATTATTATTTAAAACTGGTAAGATCTTTGTGGAATAAGAAGGTTCACGCAGTGTATTCACTACGGCACTGTGTGGAACTTGCGGTTGCGCCTTCTTTTTTGGTGGAACAGCTGGTGGTATCTTCTTTACTTTTCCGGATGTATTGTCTTTACTATTTTGTAAGTCAGCTAATTGCCTATCTAAGGCATCGATGTTGTCCAATCTCGACATGATTTAATATATTTTATTAGTTAATATTAAAATTTATATATAATAATAATAAGTAACATTTGCCGAGACTTTCTTCTACAATATTTCCAGTCAAGAAGAAACACTGAAATTAATTGGAACAAAGAAATGTCACAAAAACATTATTACTAACTTATGTGTCAACTACCCAACTACCAATACCTACCACTAGGGATGAGACGTATATACTGGTACAGGTATAAAAACCCAGTATGAACTTACCAATATTTAGACCTGGTATGTACGGCAACACCCGGTCCGTAACCGACAGGTATCTCTCAGGCATGCAATCTCAGGGAATATTTCCTTAAGGTGAACGTGGTGATGTATCAGGATGTTGTAGCTGTGGACAAAGGACTCACGCCGCTTTCCTTGGCTACCACGAATTGGTGTAGGCTGCAGGTACTAAGTGACTCAGACCGCAAAGTATATGGAAGGGTAAGGAATTACACGGTAGGTTCTATCGCGCCTTGATAGGGCGTGGACGTATTATCTTCCGTGGCCTGGCTACGCTTCAGTAACCTCTTTGGGGTAACTTAAGGTTTTGTCTTTGCAATTAAGGACGAAGTCATCATAACGAACAACTACCGGAGGCATATTTTAAAGGACGGGACGATTGGCATTTGTCGGGCATGTCGTCGTCCTGGTGAGAAGCTCTCGCTAAACAGTTGGATTAAGGGTTTGATACAAAAAGCGGTAATTTTGGAGTCTGCCCGCATTGTGAGAAAGTTCCTCTCTCTGTTGGTTGATAGAAAAAAAGGAATCCGCAGCCGGTGTGACACCATTTTTATATATTTTAGAATATCAATTGTTTTTATAGATTTTATAAAACAGATTGTAAAAAAATATGTTTTAAAAAGAAATAAAAATCATAAATTAAAGAATTGGGTTTGATCAACTATGTTTACTTATTTAGTAGATTCACTTAGTTTTAGGCGACCAATTGCTCGTTTGCCACCTTACCTTATAAAAAAAAATGCCAGTGAACTCAATCTCTCGATAGAAATTATTATTTCCTTTTAATAAAAGGAATATTGCGAAACGTATGTTCATACGGTATTATTCGTATTTTTCCATTCGTTCTTATGTATATGTCGCCGACCGATTCTCAGAACAGACACTTTATAATTGGGCTAGACAAATTCTAAACGGTCAGCACATTCTAAGTCGAACGAATCATTGTCAATATGCCGATTCATTTCCAGTCACTTTCTAATGGAGCGCAGTCATTGGACAAAGTACGGTACGCATTTTGTGAACATGATAAAAATGTCGTTCGACAAAACGAAATGTCCATGCTGATTGTTCGAAACTCGTATCCTGTGCCACTTCTATTCTTTTCCTGGCAAGCTACTGCTGACCGTAAATAAACAAATTGTGCTTGTGAAGTTATTTTCAATTATTTTCGTACCATCAGTAAACTATCAAATTACATTTACATACTGAACTAAAATTTACCTGTTACTTATTTTGACAAGAGTGGAAATTGAAGACAGTAATAAATAATTATTAGTGATTAGAGATGTGTGTTTAAATAATTTTTAATTTTTAAGAAACCTGTGTAATATTGTTTGTGACGTCTTTATCCAGTTGATAAATGTTTAAAATTCATTTGGTTATTTTTCATTGTCCGTAACCTGTTGGAAAATAAATAAGTTGTGTAATTAAATACATAGTTACTAATGCTACGAAAATAATTGAAAATAAAATCACATTTATTTGTTTACGTTTAGTGACTGACTAAAGGATGACTGTGATGACTGGCAACCTTTAAAAAGCGGACCTCAAGTTTTTGTAGTTTGTAGACAACTACATTCATGTCTATTGAATAAATATACGTTGCCTCTTTGTAAAGTGCCTAAAAAAGAAACAGCACATTCTCAATAACTCGTTAAACTGACAATATGCCGACCGTTTAGAATTTGACTGGCCCGATTATAAAGTGCCTGCACTTAGAATCGGGCGGTGACATATATTTTTCCATTGTGAAATCACTTTATCAGCTTTCAATCCTCTACCATTTACACCTGTCTCTACGATTTAAATAAGAGGAAAAGAGAGGTATTGATGGTTTAGATTAGTGACATTTGATGAATTTGATCGGCAGTGTGACCCGCTAGAGTTCGTTAAAATACGAATGATACCGTATGAACATACGTTTCGTAATATTCTTTTATTATGAGGAAATATTAATTTCTTTCAAGAGATTGAGCTCACTGGCATTTTTTAAAATATGATTGTGTGTTTGAGTAGGATTTTTTATAACGTCCCTAACCTTGCAAACTAGGCAAACGAGCAATTGGCAAATAAAATTAAGCGAAATCTACTAAATAAGTAAACATAGTTAATCAAACCCACTTATTTTATTTATTATTATTAATAAACTAATTTAAGATTTTTAATGTATTAGGCAAATTTAGCCGTTTTTAAAACTTTATTTAGCCTCAAAACCTGATACCGTGTTGGCAACACTGCGTTAGTTTGAGAGCTGTCATTCTATTCAAGCCAATGTCACAAATGTTAACAAACCATATTAACATAATAACTACATTTTCTGTCCGGGTGCCCGTTGGCTTACTTTGACGATAACATTAAAACATAATATTGTTATATCAGTTTGTTCAGAGGGAAACCTTGTGTCGCGACAAGTTTATACGCCTGAACTGTACTGCATACACAAAGATTTCAAATTGTCTGGATTGTATTGTTTATCTTTATTTCGGCGTTTTTATCAACAAAAGCTAATGGCAATGCAGTGCCAACTATGGATGGGCAGTGTAAGCAATTTTCTTTTTAAATTAAAAGATCTATGGGTTTTCTATAAAATTACGTAGATTTAATGATTTGATGGTAGAAAACGGTTTAACGTTTTATCTTTCATCTAATTTAATAAAAGTTAAAATGAATTGAATCATCCATGAGAAAAAGTCTAAACGTTATACACTTTCAGTTATTTAAGTCAATCATATACCCTCAATTTATTCAACATCTATACATGTAATAAAAATGTAACTGATCACTGTCTGTACATGGAAGATATTTGAGAAAAACTATTATTAGGGGCCTTCAAACGCAATAGAACCCAAAACATTGATTATTAGAATTTTTGTCTGTTTGTGCTTTTTTAATGCTAATCTCAGAAACCGCTTAACTGATTTGGGTGCGGTTTTCACTATTGTATTGTGGTAAGCTTCACTTAATATTTAGTGTTGTTGTTTTATCTCAATCTGTTTATAAATAAAAAAATTATATCAATATAACTGTGCTGCGGCCATACTGTGTCGACCCCATATATGCGGAAAAAGGGCAGTGAGATGATGATGATGGGTAATGGTAATATCATTTTTAGAGCGGGTGAAACCTTGGGGCACAACTGGTTATGAATATCAATTACATACTCTATGAGCAATTAGATTTTGATTCATTCCTCAAGAAAAAAAATCTGGAAATACATTACAAATATTTATAGAAAAAGACATTTTTGCTTACAGTTGGAGCCTAATATGACAGAAAGTTTTATAATGGCAGCCTTCCATCGTATGGGACAAAGACCATTGGCAGTTAAAGTTATGAGAAATAAGTTTTCGGGTGAACCTGCAGGTTATGCATTTGTACACTTTCAGGTAATTGTTCAATAAGTCATTTAAATCAGTTTTCTTTAGTAAAACAGTATGTTAGAAAATAACTATATTTTTTAATTTAGAAGTGATCTGTATTAATTTATAAACATAGTATAATACTTTAATTTATAATTTATACATTTGTCTCAAATTTTTCTTTTTATATTTGTATAATATTAATAATACATTGTATTTATTTATTAATTCACAACATACATTGTATCAATAAAAAATATTTGCTTGTTATTGGTAAAATAGTCATTATTCATTAAAAGAGTCACATTTTTTTCCAAAAGAAATGCCTTCCCCTCTGCTTATAAACAGTTTTTTATAACGAAGTGTTTTGATATCATGTGGTAATTTATTAAATACATATTAAGACAGACTGATAATTATTATTATGTTTATCAATATTTAATTTAGGTTGGAAGTTGTATGTAAGGTCCTTTCTTCATGTGCTTTCTATTTTCCACCTCTGTTTCAAACTCATGTATATCTTTAACTAAATATTTGATTACAACTAATATGTAAAGGCTTGGTACTGTCAGAATCCCTAATTTTTTTAAATAAATTTTTACAAGAATCTCTTTGTGATATGCGGCCCAGTCCTTATGCTTCTCTTCCGTCAAGTAAAAGCAGAATAAAAGAATCTCATATTTTATTAAAATATTACACTTAGTGGTATGAACCACAACAATGGATATGATACAAATATAAATTGATATCAATACTGGATATCAAACTCACATATGGCACAATGAAAATAAACGGAAAACAGAACTTGGAAATGAGCTTTAATGAGACTTAATGAAAATTATTTTAGATTTATTGAGTAAATTTAACAGAAAGTAAATAATGTATATTTGCAGACAGATGAGGAAGCAATCGATGCCATGCACAAGCTTAATGGAAAACCAATTCCAGGTACTTTTCCAGTGGTAAGATTTCGGTTAAACACAGCATCTCGGGAGGCGCGATCAAATCTGCAGCAAGAAAGAGAATTCTCTGTGTGGGTTGGAGATTTAAGTCCTGAAGTTGATGACTACTCTTTGTACAGAGTATTTGCATCTAAGTATTCGTCAATTAAAACTGCAAAAGGTAACATTGATTTAATGTATTTCAATTTATTTTTTAATGTCTATATGTAATCTTTGACCACTTATGTTTCTTTCAGTAATTTTGGATGGCTCCGGATATACAAAAGGTTATGGATTTGTTAGATTTGGTAATGAGGAGGAGCAACGCAATGCATTGTATGCAATGAATGGTTATACAGGACTTGGCACGAAACCTCTGAAGATATGCACAGCTGTGCCCAAACCCAAAGGGGCAGCTACTTCTCAGAATACAACCACAACGGTGACATCAAACACAACTTACAATAATGGCTCAGTAAGATTTTTCTTATATGCTATGCCTACAAATAGTTTCTTAATAAACGCAATAAAACCCAAAACAATGATAATTATAATTTTAAAATAAAATTTTAAAATCTCAGAAACAGCTAACCGATTTGGGTGCGGTTTTCACTAATGTTTTGTCGTAACTTTCACTTAAAATTTAGTGTTTGTTTTGTTTCAA
>JWHW01050579.1:97524-116394 GCA_000931545.1 Papilio glaucus | reverse complement strand
TAAAGAATCATCTCAAACAAAACAAATGCTGTAAAATAGCTGTATAGTTGAATATGTTGAAAATTTTGTTAAATATATATTTTGATCGTGAAAAAGATGATGATTGTACGTTTATATAAAGTTCAAAACAGGACAGTTTAGGACATTTTGCAAGCATCAGCTGACACACTGTGCAGTAAGATATTCATAGCACACGCACGTATTTCGGAGACGCACGGCTCTCCCTGGTAATGGTAACGCAGCGTTTACACGTATGTAGATGATTTTAAGATATATATATGATGACGAAATTATGTATGTATTCTTTTGTAATATGTTTTGTTAGGGTAGGTTAGTAGCTTATTATTCCCGAGTAGAGTTGGCGTTAGGCAGGCGGCCGGCCGTACAAACTGTAGCCAGAACCTTTATAGTATGGCCTATGGTCACAGTTTAAACAATCATAATTATGTGATTGTTAAGCTTTGCTACAGTCATGTCGATGTCCCCACATAAGCGAGAATAGGGCAGGGAGATGATGAGGTTACGGTAGTATTAAGTAGATAATATCATTTCGTTTAAGTAAAATTGCAGGGCGGGTGAAACCGCGGGGCACAGCTAGTACAGTAATAAAATATAAAAAATGATGCGCCAATAGCCTAAAAGATTCAGGTTTCCGACTGCGAAACATTCACAACATGGTCGTGGGTTCGAATTCGTAAAATAATTTCGATAATCTACTAATATCATAATTCATGTACAGGCCCGAGGAGGGTTGGCGTAAGGCAGGCGGCCAGCCATAAAAAAACTATTACAGTATGGACTCTCTTCGTACTTTGCCAACCCACATTAAAAAAAGTGGTAAAAGGGCAAGGAGAAGAAGAAGAAAGTATTCATCTCTGTGTATGCCAGTAGGGTTAGGCAAAAGATGGGAGAGCTCCAAATCTTATCGGGTTTTCCAGCATTCGTTGACGTAATAAATGTATGTTAAACAGACATCGCCGCTGTCGTGTTTCTTTTACAGTCAGTCATTATGAATGTCATTTTAATCTTAGGACGATTCTGTTTAAAAAGTCTAGATTTATACGATCTGAGCGTAGCTATTGTTCAACAGGAATATAACCAATATTATGATCCATCGGCCTATTGGCAAAATTATTCGGCATGGTCCGGTTACTACGGCCAGGGCGAGCAGAGCGCTGCGGCGGTGACGACGCCCGTGGCAGAGCCGGTGCAAGAGGCCGTCAAGGCGCAAAACGATGATTTGGCGCTTGTTGGTAAGTGAACCATAGCTCCCGTCGCTAAGGCATTTATAATATAACTTGATGAAATTTGTGCCTTTTTATGAAAGCGGTTAGCGATTTATGTTTCGATCTTCTTAATAGGTAATTAGCATTACATAGCTGAATGGGATCAAATAGTTTTATAAGGCTGTAAGACAGTGATTCTCAACCTATGTTCCGCGGCACTTTTGTGTGCCGCCAAATTTTGCGAATATGTAATGATGTTAATGTTATTAAATTATATCAATTAAAAAAATATTTTAATTATTAGATTGTAATTAATCCCGTAATAAACGTTTAGTTATTATTATTATTCAAGCAAATATTAGGTTATTCTGTATATTTAAAACTTTTGTTATAAACTATTTATGAAGTGTGTTGTAGTAAGTAAATAGTTTTTATCTTTTTCTTTGTGTGCCGCCAAATTTTAAATCGTTAAATATGTGCCGCAACAAAAAAGGTTGAGAATCACTGCTGTAAGAGATGGCGCGCTCTAAAAACTAGTTTTTTTTTTAAAGTGGAATTTCTATATACTGTCTATCTATCTACATCATAGATAAATTGAAAATAAAAATCCTATCCGAACACAACATTTCACCGTTTTCGTTTCAGCCGATTAAAAAAAAACTTCAATTTTTATTTAAGAGGTCGCTTTATATAAGAGGTAGCATAAGCAAATAGCATAAGAAATATGAACCGCGGAAAATCACCGGGACATGACGGCCTCAGTGTAGAGCACCTGAAGCACGACGGGATGCACGTTCACAGGGCGCTAGCTATGTTTTATACATTGTGTGTTACATACCACCGGAAATGATAAAATCAATAGTGATATCAATAGGAGATTGTATTTGTTTTAAAGTGTGGGGTGAGGCAAGGGGGACTGACGTCTCCAACATTTTTCAACCTCTTTATTGACCAGCTGCTAGTCGAGTTAAGCCAGAGCAGAATCGGTTGCCACGTTGATGCATTTCATTGACGCATTCATTCCGTCAGTATTACTTGATGGTATCGCGTTGCGAAGGGTAACTCAATTTAAATGCTTGGGCCATATAGTTAACGAGAACCTTTCCGATGATTTGGAGCACCGTGGTGTGCAGATGGAACTCACCATTCTGGCGGCTCCACATATAAAATGAATATAATTTTTATTTATATTTATTTTACGTGTATATTTACTAATTTTGTGTATTTAAGTTTCTTTTTATATTACATTTTTATGTATATGTATGGACTCATGGTCTGATAATAAACAGATTTAATTTATATAATAAGATTTTATGTTGCATCTAAATAGTTTATATAATTTCAAGTATCAGCATTATCATTTTTTTTTCTTACAGAACACAAGAAGAATATAGACGTAGATCAGATGAACCAAGAATTTCTAGATACAGAATTGTCTCTATGGGATGGACTAGAAGCATCGCAATGGTTCCCCAATGAAGTAATTGAGGCGCATTAGTTAACACAATATGAATGATGTAAAAAATATAACGAATTCTTTTCAATAAAAGCAAAAATGTACCACATCTGTTTTTATAGGATCGTAGTATTTATTTGTGCAGCCACATTATGAAGTCAGTAGACATGACTCTAAATTTTTAAAGTCGTTTTTGAGAGACATTTATAAAATTGTGGCGAAAATTGCAATAGATATAAAAGTTATTGTTGACAATAAAAATATTATATCGTTTCATTCAACATTAGAAATCATCACCATCTTCAGCCAACAGATGTCCAGTGCTGGACGTAGACCTTCCTCATGAATTGCCACAAAAATCAGTCCCTTGACTTTCTCATCCAGTGGCCTCCTGCAACCTGGACCAGATCATCGATCACAGTGGCGGCTTGACCTCAATTAGATTGGGAGGGGGAGGGCTTGACCCTGATTTTTAGATTTTAGCAAACATTTTATAAATTCTGTGCTTGAGCCGAAAAATGGCCGAATACTGGAACGTCATTCAAATCTGTACTTATTTGAAGGCCACTCAAATTTGAGGAACATTTTTTTTTTGGTATACACAAACGCTACTCAAGACAATTAAGTGCATGCTCATCTAGACATTTACTCTTTAACTATTTATTCAAAACAGACAAGAGTACTCCCAACTACCCTTAGATATCTGGTCTACTTAAATCGCTTTGACAGAAAAATGGCTCTTTGATTGACGATCCAGTATTCGCAATTTTCACTGAGTGTCATTTAAGCAGTACATTTGACTAACTATTAAATTTAAGATATGCCTATAATTGACGTTTGAGAATATGAATTTCGACCTTAAGCGTAATTCGAACATTTAAGACTCTGTTAAATATTTGACGTTTCAGTATTCGGCCGTTAGCATCTCAACCTGCTATGTTGCCATCCGCCAATGATCGATCTACAATGTTATTTTATTAAAACCACTGTTAAGTTTAATATTTCACTTCTGCAAGCAATCGCACTGATTTATTTTCACGGTAAAAAAACACAAACAAATTCTTTTCTATTCTTTTATTTTAATTTTATATCTATACATAATTATACATAAATAGAAGTTACATGAATTTTAAATATTAAGAGTGATTATTATTAAGAGCGTATACACATTATACACAGGTGGGTCATGTTAGGCGTTAAGGCCGCATTATTTTAATGCTATTAAGCGGGCGTGATACAAGTAATTGTGCGGCCTTATACTCCTATACATACAAACTACGACTAGAAAAATATACATATTTATTGGTAATTGTTTCATAATTATATAATTAATGCATCCAGCGGTAAAACATTTAAGCACAGCATACTCGTATAAATTTAAAAATAAAAAAGCTCTGAACATAAGTGTTTACCTTTTACTATTATACTCGTAGATTGCGAGGCACCTGTTGGCCGAGCCCAAGCGTTGGCATTGTAAGAGAGAGAACGCGTAGTTGTCTAATTTACTGCTCAGATTAATAATAGCGTGGGCACAGTTCCTAGTAATCTATAATGTTTAATGCACCAGTTTTCATTATGCGCATTAAATATGCCAAATCTTGAATTTAGCCTCGTCAATGAATGGTCTCGTCTCTATTTTTTTTAAAACCAACGACAAAATTTCACCCGTGATTAAAGTACCTATTTTTTTACATATTCGGTATTAAAATCAAGTACTGAACACCTTTCAGTATCTACAGTCTTTTACCAGTTACATTGACATATACTTTACAAATAAAATTAACAATTTCTGCTTTTAGCTCACACCTCATCAATCGAAAACATGATCGCATGTCTTAGCGTAACTTTCTAACGTTTATTTTATCACAGTCACACTTCTTATCCTCAACCTACTAGCAATCAGCTAACACAACACATACAATTTAGAGCTACGCTAAATGGTCCTAACCTTATGGTCTAAACACTTCAGACAGATAATATATAAAATAAAACATTTTTCTTGAACATGTACAGCATTTATAAATAAAAATATTTCATTGGTTGCATGTGCATGCATTTTCTATGGCAAATTTCTGGTTAAACTCTGAAAATGTTCTCTTTCATTTTGAGAACTTGGAGACCATGTTTTGTGCTCAACATTGGATTCGTTCAGATTGAATGGTGATTTGATAGATGCGTTATAATCTTCACGTATTTTAGTAACAAAGCGGGCAGCCGTTTTCAGTTTTATTTACATAAAATCTAATATGCTAAAGTTATCCTAGAATTCTCTACCTTCAGACATCAGATTCGTGCGATACTAGCTAAATATTACCTTAAATATCTCGTAATAAATAAGATGTTCTGCCGAGTACATCAGCAACAAAAATGTATTCGTACTTGTTTATATATATGCAACATAATTCACAGCACTTTTACATAAAAAAAATCTTAAATCATAGGTCATTTTTTTTTTATATTACCACTATACGACTAACCTTAAGCTTTAAAGAATGGGACATTGAATATATAAAGACGAGACAAAATTCATTGACTATTTGACTATATATAACAAATACGATAATTAAAAGTCTGTTAATATATATACTTCAATTCCATCAAAACTTTAACAAGTTAAAACAATTGACATGACGTCTGCTTTAACTATAGTTGCTTAAGTAATGTGATGCAGTGGTAAGTTGTATGTCACATTAGTGTGCTTTAACTGCTGCAGTGGTGCTTACTGCAGCCAGAGATTTACACGGTAGTGTGTTGTCACTGCATCAGTAGAGATCTGTAAGACAATTATATAATGTGTCCGGTGCAGGTTTATTTGACCCCACCCATTATTACTACAGATTTCTTGTAGCAAATCTACCGTTTATCGACTTCAAAGTCGATTACGTTTGTCAATATTTCATACGATATTGAGGATGCCGGTGCTATCTTAAATATAAAACATAGCCAATACTCCAGAGGCTGTTTGCTGGATTTATGTAGTTGTAAAAGAGCTTAGTCGTTGCCTCTTGGTTGGTGAGGGGTTTACCTGGATAACTCCTGGTGTAGTACTGCCCCGACTGTCCTGACTGGTAACACTGGTCGGTGATGCGAAATGTGGGGAACCAGTTGTATTTTTGGGTGTGCCTTTCTTCATATACCCCACGACTGAGTTCAGTAACGTAGTCGGCAGAGATACTGGAGTCAATCGGCCGCCTCCATGAGCGATGTAAGTTTGGAGCATCTTCTTTGACGGAGATGAAGGGTCGTTCACGGTCAACACGACAAGAGATCCAGATTCGATGTTGGTGGGAACTGCGGGTGTAGTGCCCTTACTCGAAGTCGCCGGTACAGCATGAGTGTTTGCATTTGGCGTGACGTTTATACTTGTCGTCCTGGGAATTGTCATCTTTGGTGTGGTCTTCTGAGTCACAACAGGTAATGATGCAGGTTGTGCTGTAGTTGGAACGAACGTGTCTTTTTTGCTCGTTGGTCGAGATTGTATTGCGCGTTCGATAATTTCATCCGCCGTAGTAATTTCGTTTTCTTTAATTTGCGCAACTCCAGGTATCATTGTGGATTCCAGGGCTTTACTACCTCGGCCTGTAATTTGGTACAAATAGTTATAGAAAACTAATCATTTAACATATTTTAAAAAATCTATAAAGCTATTGTGTTTAAAAAATATACCTAAAATAACAGCGACAACATGGGGAGGCGGGATCACCTTGTCGCGGTTTACAATTTATATATGAATGAATGGCGCAGCTCCAAACGATTTAAAACTATAACATTTGTATACTGACTGTTGCGCACGCGCAGGTTTCTCGAGTTACGCACGCGCTCTCGCTCAGCCTGCATGGAGCGCGCGAGGCGTGCGCGCTCGGCAGCCGCACGGCGCCGCGCCTCAGCGCGCTCGCTCTCGAACTCGTCTCGCAGCCTCTCCGCGTCCCAGGCGTTCGCCGAACACAGTGCCTTGTCAACCAGCACACCGTTCTGTCGCTCCTCTTTCTTGAACTGCAACAAGCGAGAGAAGTAACCATATTATTGAAGAACTACTATATATTAGTACGCAAAGGGAAAACTACAGTACTTAAAGTTTCCATGGAGAAGTTGAGACAGTTTAATATTATGTAAGTGTTAAAACTTATGGTGGAATTTCGACCACTGGGCAGTCGCGCTAGCAAGGTTCCGAAACACGAACTTATTTCCTAGAGGCATGAATATCGCCATCTCTTTTTCCCATGTAGCTCAAATAAAAAAACTGCTGTATCTTTTAGAGTAACCTTGAGCTTCAAATCCTTGCGGCTTCTGTCAGGGAAGAGGTGCGCCATGAGGGTGAAATCGGTGCCGATGGCGGCAAGCGCGCGGTAGAAGCGCACAGTCTCCGGCGCGCTCCATTCGGCAGTGCGCGGCGCCCGCTTGTAGCTCCCGCCGCCGGCAGCCCACGCGCCTTCACGCACAACCGACATGATGCTGCGACCCTCGTCTGTCGGCTTAATCACCTAGTTAACATACAACAAAATTATTAACAATACATAAACAATTTAAAGCTATTTTGTGAGTAAATAGATTAAAAAAGCTCGACAGTCCCCCCAAGAAAAGCAATAAGTAGTTGTATTTGCCCGGTTTACCTGGTCCATTCGTGCAACACATGTTGCGGACTCTACTACTATCCAACCAATTTTTTATATCTTGAACATAATTTACTAGCATCTTACCAAACTCTGCTCATCCAGAACTATCTCCCCGTTTGGACCCAGTTTGATCTGCGGCGCGGGCGCTGCTGCAGGCTCTGGCGAGTTGTTCTTCTCTTTTTTACTCTTTGAGTCTTCAGCTTTTGCGGCAGACTGTTTCGCGTCATTAGCATCATCCTCTTTCGCTTTTATTTCATCTTGGTCAGGACTGAAATATTTATTAAATCTAATAATTTTCCTATCCATAACAGGGATGCAATTAAGAACCGAAAAACTGCAACAATGCTATAACTCCGCGTTGTTTTGTTATTTGTTAATAATGATGTCCCTTAACTATCAAAGAAGTAGTATTAATTAACTCTACCAGCTTACTCTGAACATAATTGAACATATAAATAATCGATTACGAAATCCTGATACTAATTCGTAACAGATATAAAATGATCAATTAATGTATATAAAGTCAAAATATACAAGATGTAAGTTTAATCAAATTCAAAATGAAATATTAATTTATTTACTTGAATAAATGTAATACTCACACGATAGGATTCGAGGAGGGATTGTAGAATATGAGATCATACATCGTAAGCGACTCTCGCTTGGTCTTCTCGCGCTTACGTCGCATCGCCGCCGCGCGCCGACTACTAGCCTCCTGACGGCGTAATCTGACAAAATTTACTGCTGTAATATTTTTTTATATTCCTGTTCGCGATTTCGTTCGCATTAAGTAATTACATAGATTAATTTTTATTAAGTAGCAGTATCGAATTTGTACATAAAAATTCCAATCCTTGTTTCACTTCTTTTTGGTCGAACTTTTGTCGTTTTTTGTGTCAATATTTTCTTAATAAAGTGAGGTTTTCACTTACTTGGTTTGTTTTTCCTTTAGAGGCGAGGCGATGGAGGCACCGTGGGCAGTTATTTGACTCGTACTTGAGCAAACAGAATCATTCCTTACGCGACTTACTTCTCTGTAAACAAAAGACAGATGAAATATATTTTCCCTCCATTTATGATTTAAGAGGCATTTAGAAGCCACTACTATCTTCAATTTTTGTTCAAACAAATATTTTTAGTGATTAATATAAAGATTAAATACAACAATTAAAATATAAAAAGAGTGTAATTGTATTTGTGTCAATCACTCTTATGCATATAATAAATTATGTATGTAACATTATCATTATTAACTCCATGGGAGTAGCCTAACTATCTAGGAATTCCTTAAAGCCCAATTCCCGTTCTTGTCACTTATTTGTATAAAAACCAAATAATTATTCTCTGAATATAACATGTCAAAAGTTTGCTTGATTTAAAAGAGAAACCTTAAACTGTTCAAGTTGTTTTGGGTATTTGCATTACAGTGATCACTAATGTATGGTAAAACTCAGTTTTTGCTTTCTTCTAACATAAAATAATGACACTACCTGGTGACCATTGGTCATAAAAAACATATTCTAACCTATTTGGCAATGTGCTAGATGTATGTGAATCGTGACGTTGTCGGGACAAGGATGGAGTAGGTGCTCTGCTGGACAGTTGTGCACGTCGAGCTTCATCCTCAGACTCGCTAGCGCTGCCCTGTGGACTCAAATATAGTCAAGATTTTTTTTTATTTGTACATAACACAGGCCTATTATGTTATGATGACCCTAATGCAAAAGTATTCATTCATTATTTTATATCTATAATATGTATGTATATTATTCTTTGTTATTGGTTTTCTTGTGACAGTACCATATCTCCCTTAATCAATCATTCGATTACTTTTTTTTGTAGAATGCCTTTTTTTATAGTAGAAGGTGGCAAACGAGCAAGTGGATCACCTGATGTGAAGTAAGTACACATCCGCAACAAGCAAATGTGTTGCAGATGTGTTGCCTACCTACAATGGACATAGGAAGGCATAGACAGGAAAAAGGATATTTCCTTTTCCCCCCCAACTCCTTCCTGTCCAATCCTTTTCCCGTTCCCATCCCATCCTTTTGAGGAAAGGGTGGGAAGGGGAAGAGGACTGAAATTAGGCCTCCGGCACCTCACTGATCAGACGGAACCCAGAGTACTTCTACTTCACGCCTGTTTTCTGTGAGGTTGTGGTATTTCGCCGGTCGAGCCGGCCCTTCGTGCAATAGATGCCTATTTAAAAAATGATCATGATTGCCTTGCATAATCTTAAAGTCTACTTATATACATTATCCAAGTTCTTAAAGCATTTCTTTATTATTGGCTGTGTTAGGTACCAGAGTCGAACTACAAAATAGTACATGAAAAGTTTACCTGTATACTGTTTCTTCTATGTAGCCCTAACCTTGGTGCTGGCCGCAGCTTAGGTCTCACTTTACTCGGAGAAGGTAATGGTACAATGGGGTCAAAGAGAACTTCAACATTTTCTGATATAATTTCACTTTTTAGAACATCAATTGGCTTGGGTATATTGCCAGCTTGCTGCAGTGGAACTATGCCATCCATTACTGTCTCATCTATGATACTTTCCGGAACACTTGGCACATTATAATCTGTAATCATTATCAGATTGAGAAAATAATTGTAGATACTATGAACCATTTTGTCATTAAAAGCAGTGTGTTTTATGCGACTTTTTTATTTCACTAAGTGACAACACATTACGTCTAACTTACGTACTTTAGGTAGGTGCTTATACAGGGTTATTGGTAATTCGACATATTCCCTTTAGTCATAGGGATGATTATGCAAAATTGAACCATTTTTGAGTGAATCATCAAATCAGAGTGATCATCAAAGTGTCATCATCAATCATGTTTTTTAGCTTTAAATAAGTCAAAATGAACCATCAAAAATTTATAAAAAAAAAGTATCAATTTAAATCACATGTTTTCTTCTGATTAATAAAAACGATTACTAGATGCCCATGTTGGATACCAATCTTACAATATAGTTAAAATAGTTTTTTTTAACAACAAACAAACAATAAGTAACAAATAGTTGACAAAACTAACATTTCATACAAGTTTAATAATTCTCCAACAAGTAAATGTTATTTTTGCTTACATTTTTGTAAACTCAATAGTTTAATAAGGTTTTGCGGTGCCTTTAATTATGTGAGCATCAATTTTTCAAGTGACTTTATTGACCTACAAAACTAACAGTAACATAAGAGATAAGATTACATCAATTTTATTTCATTCAATTGAGAAAGAACTTTAAGTATTTATAAAACATATTCAATTTGATCATAATTTCATGCTCAATGCCTAAGAAATTATTTTGATCAACCATACATACCATAGTATCTGTTCAGCAGTGGGTGCAGATGGAAAAGGCACTCAATTAACCATTAGAACATGCTTGACAAAACCAATTTATGAAATTCATTGTATATAGTGTAGTTTCTTTTAAACCTCAGTTAATGAGACAACTTCAAGACCTACTTTTCAATGGTTGACATTGTGACTCCACAGTGCCACTGTTATAGTAATTAAATGGACTTAATTAGAGTATTGATTAAATGATATTGATAAGGAAGAGCAGCTGTTTAAGCGAACTTTTTGTTAAAAAAAGGTGACATAGTATTTACCTTCAGCTGTGTTGCTTTCAACCTGGCTACCTGTATTATGTGTGATTTTATTTATATTTTGGTTTGTTATGTGCAGTTCATTGTTGTCATTTATTATTTGTTGTTTGGGCGTATGTTTATTTATTAGTGGTGAAGCAATATTTGCTTGGTTTATATCTGCACTTCTTGTGGTATTATTTGGTGAAGATGACAAAAAAGAAGTGATAGCTTTCCTATAAGGGCTATTCCGACGTGACTGAGGTGATGCAAAAATACTTTTGTTTGATTTGATAACAGAAGTAGTGATAGCAGACACATTATCCGTGTTTTTGGGTGATGTCTTAATTTTTTCAGTTGAATTGTTTGGAGAGCCCACTTTCGTTGGTATAATTGTTTTATCATTTTTGTTCGGAGTTCTAATTATATTTCGAGCAACTGTTGTATTGGTAACTTCAACTGAAATGTTGGGGGGCAAGACGCTCTCATCCACTTCATTTTTTTCTGTTAAAGGTCGGGGTGTCCGTGGGCTTTTAAGACTTTTTTCTACTTGTTCTTTAACTTGGGCCTGTTTATTTTTAAGGTCTGCACTTTCTGCATTTTTTCTTCTTGGTGGTAAGGAGGTTACAGCTTTTATTCGAGCTCGTCTAGTTGACATGATGTGATTTTAATAACAGATTATCTTATAATTTTAAATAACCACTATTATAAACGCTTTATCCATTTATTTCTTTAATAAATGGTAGTTCCAATTTATGTGAAATATATATTTTGCACTGTTTATATTTCTTAGACACAACATACAGCCTCTCGTTCCAAAAATACTTGAATTGACTTGATTGAAGTGAACAGAGAATGACAGCTTAAAGATGTCATGTCAACTCGGTTTGGGTTGGCAGAACGAATCAATTCGAGTTGAATGTAACTCAATTCGAGACAAACCGAGTCACGGTCTGTGCTACTCGGTTCAAACCTCAGACTAAAATCTGATCTATCTATAGAGTTCACAATTAGTTGTATTAATCAGCCAAATTAGAAAGCAGCCTTAAATTTCCATTTTTCCAAGTTTGTGCGAATTTGAATTTGATCGGTTTATATTATGTTATGTTTAAGAAATTTTAGGGATACAGAGATGTGATATTGAAAAACTAAACGAATAGACTCAAACTAAAACTCACAAAATTTATAAACTAAAAATAAACATTGAATACGTAGGTACTTGTACTGTGTTCTGTCATTATTAATAAAGCTGTTTAAATTTCAGATTTAAAAAACCCGGAAATCTGAAATATGGATACGAATCCATTTTTCCATTCCATTCCACTTTTGCCGCCCTGAAGTACGAGCTTCAGCTTGAAACCGACGAAATATATTCGGATGTGTTCTTCATATCTGGATGGACTTCCAAACTCTGGAATGAGAGTGAAGTCGCTGAAGACAAGCATAAGACGGGGCTGAATTGAATTTATTTTTATGTAAAAGCCTATGCGTGTGTAAAAGAATATCACCCTTATGTTCTTTTCATTAAAGCTATCTGCATAGTGCCAACCTTCACTCGTACTGGTAGGGCAACACGTATTCCGGAACGATACAAGGTGTGACGGCTGGCAACCGCACACACAAAAAAGAGACACCAGTGTGCGATGTCTGCTTTTGCTAATACATATAGAAATATGTATTAGTTAAGGTAGCAACGTAATCAGTACTAATGTATTTCGTCCACTCAGTCACAACCTGTACTTTTTTATTCACAATAAACAATGTGTAAAAACGTAAAAGTTTTATTCTAACAACAATAACCCAACGTTGCTATATCTGTAATAAATATCTGTTTGTACGAATACGTAATTAAAAAAACTTTGACAAGGAAAGAAAAAATTGTCCGAGATGTGTACAACAAACTCATTTTGTTTGAAGAATATACAAAACTAAAAACGTATTTTATTTTTTAAAATATGTTGGTCATTCCTCCAGTGATATAAGACCTTAATGCAAACACAGAGTAAAGTTATAGCTGCGACCACTTTATATTTTCGCTCAGGAGTTCATGTCTATCGATTGTATGGTTATGGAAATGTTTGGTGAAGTAAAGTGTAATTTTGAATCTTAAATATCATGTTAATATTTAAAAAAAAAATATTTGATTAAGTAAGATTAACACTCTGGTCATCGATTCCTCCAACACAAGCTAAAAATTTTGCTATAATTAATTATATTTTAGAATTGGCATACTGGCAACACTGTTGGACGAAGGGATGAAAAGAGAGTTGACTTTAGTGGGCGACAGGGTGGCGAAGAAAGAAAACCACTGTAGGCAGAGATTATGGATTTCCATTTGGCGCTATCCTGGCACACCTCTTTTGCTTCTTCTACATTCATACATCTACGCATACATGCTCGTCGGTTATGGGTGCTCCTTATATCGCCCTTTTTTAGTAAGGCACTTATTTGATCGATATAAGTTCTCCTAGGGCGTCCCCTACCAACACTGCCACTCACTTGTGCAACATGAATTTGTTTCGTTATTCTCTCTTCATTCATCCTTTCCACATGCCCGAACCACCGAAGCATATCTTTCTCAATTCTAGTCACAACATCCACATTTAAGCTACACTTTTCCGTTATAATGCTATTTTTAATCCTATCATTCAGTGTCACGCCTAACATACTTCTTAAGGATCGCATCTCAATGGCATTAACTCTACTAGCATGCTTTTCCTGCCAAACCCAGCTCTCATTTCCATACATTAAAGTGGGGACTAGTACAGCATTGTGTATTGCCAGACGAGCCTTCATAGACACATTCTGACTCCACACTACTGTACCTATAGCCCAATTCAATTTATTTCCTGCATTCACTCGTCGTTCAAAATTTTTAACGTGCCTACCATTTCTACTAAACATACATCCCAAATACACGAACTCTTCCACCTGTTCCACTTCTTTACCGTTAACATTTATATCAATAACTGTTCTCTTTTAAACACCATTACTTTCGTCTTATCTACATTCATCTTCATGCTTTTACCTTCTACATTTCTACATTCAGCATAAGTTGTAAGTCCTCCGCCGATGACGCAAACACGACCTGGTCAACGGCGTATAAGAGACATTTTACAACTAGCTCACCCATTCTTAATCCACACTCTTCATCTTTCAAAGCTTTCACACAATCATTCCATAAAGAGATTGAACAGCCACGGGGATACCACACATCCCTGTCTTACACCTTTATTGATGCTAAACCAGTCTGAGTAGGCCCCGTTAATCCTAACACAAGCAGTAGAATCTTTATAAAGAGACTTCAATGCTTGTATAAGGAAGGTTCTGTTCAATCCAAACTCAACCAAGGTTGACCACAGATCATCTCTTTTAACTTTATCCTAGGCCTTTTTTAGATTAATTAATTAATATAAATTATTATAAATTAATTAACATTTATTTATTAAATAAACGTAAATTACAATAATATTGTTTGATCATAATAACCTATGTTAGATAAAAAATAAAAAAAGTGTTATAACATACTCTATATGTTTTGGTAAATTTTAGTTTTTGGTTAGCTTTATTTATATATAGATTAGAAATTAGAATATCAAATCCAATCCAATATTGTTCGATTGTTCGCGACTTTGTCTTGCGTATTTGAAATTTGTACAAAAATGTAATAGTTTTTCAGGGTGATGCGAAAAATTTTGTGGAAAGGCAACTGGACGAACTATAAAAAATAATGTTTTATTCCGGAAAGATTGTTAATAAAAAAGTGCGGTAATAACAATGTGTTTCCCGCTTGCCTCGCGTCTAAATAATTTATGCAAACATAACATGCGAAATTATTAGCTTTTATACGTATATATTTTACTTAATAAGTTGGAAAAACAAGTTTATTTAGAATGCATGTTAGCCACGTTATTACTACTTAAGGGGGCCCCTAAAGAAAATTGTGCTAGTTTCGTTTTTACCACTACCTTAGTGTCACCTAGTCTTATGTAGCCCATCAAAGATATGGGCATAGATGTGCTTATTTGATGCAAAATAATAATTGCTATCGAGTAATTTAATGTTTTTGAAACTGTTGACTAAAAAGATATTCAAATTATAATTAAACGGCCATACATTTATCATGAGAGGGACATGGGCGAGATTTTTTATGGTATATGACGAAGACGTCTTATAAGATTTATGATATCCGGGGATACTTATCTAAGGTGGAATAGAACACTATTTACAATATCTCGTTTACATATGTGAATGCTAATTAATTAACTTCTAGATTATTTTTTTTTCTTTTATGCCCTCTAAAGTCCAAACGAAGCAATTTTGTATAAATTATATATATATATAATATAAATCGAAATATTTTCGGTCAAAAAAATGAAATATATCGTTTATTTGCGTTTTCTTATTATTTTATTTCGCCATCCATTGTTTATATAATTGATAACGAAAGTTCTATTTATCAACAGAAAAGTCCGACGGATAAGTGTCTCAATAAATGGCCGCAGTTGGTGATAATGAATTCAGGTAAGGTACTGATTTAGGGAATCCCTTAGGGTAGGGAACCCCTAGTTGGGGTGAGTTTGAGGGTACGTTGGTGAAAACGGACATTAGCCCCAGATTTAGCTCAGCACCCCACTTGAGATTTATGAATGTATATTTATTATCTAACATATAGTCTAGGTGCCGATCAAATATCAGAGGAAGGGTATAAATGTCTCATGCCGTACAATGAGGTATCATGTATCCTCATACCTGTAATTTGGTATTTCAGAGTCAATATTTTTAAAAACACTAAAGATCCTTTTTAGTACAAATACTTTATTAGCCTGGTTTGTGAAAATACTTATTACGCCTGCTGACATTATACGAACCAAAAAAGGTTTTAATTATTTTTAAAATTTTATTCAAAGAATTAGTAATACTTCTGCTACTACTGCTTACAATCTATTAAGTGTTTTTATAACATTCTTATAGGCTTATAGCTTTGTGGCTTGTCTGTTCCCGCCAAATTTTATGATTTAAATGATTGATTTGTTTGAAGTAGGAAAATAAGTGTTGGTTGTGTAAGAGTGGACAAATAGATATTTTTTGTACTTATGTGAAATATACAATAAACAAAATTGTTTTATCTGAAACCAAATACATTTAATTGTTAAGGGTATTATCAGAGCAAGAAGCTCGTCTCCAATTCTTTTATGTTCTACTAACATAGTTGTCATATTGGTAGAAATGATTTTATCAATATTCTACCCTGATCCTCAACTGACATTTGACATAAGAGAAAACCCGATGTATGGATGTCCCGACTCTTATTTTATGTGCTCTTTGGTGGACGAAGTCCCGGGCAACAGCTATTACTTCTGTTTTTTAACTTTCGGAGGATCTTTAATCACAAGTTATGTATTCTTTTGAGTAAATTATACTCCTTTACATTATGATTTAAATATTTTGTAATAATATAATGATATGTTATACATATAACTGTAATTAGCAAGTTTTTATATCATTAAATATTATATTTTACTGTTATAGTCGAAAACACTATGTTGTATATCAAATGCATCCATTTCATAGCATCGAAGTATGGCAAATCTCTGGTCGAAATGCACCCTTAGCCCTTGGCAACGTAAATATATATTCTCGTCTGCAAAATGTAAAAATCGATGTTGCATAAATTTCAGCAAAGAGCCTTCATACTTTTTTTCTGTTTAAAAAATTGGCTTGAGCTATGAGGATGCTCACCTGTTCATTTAGAACATATATACAAATATAACCCACAAGCGGTATGAGCCAGGTACTGTTACCACTTGGTAGCAGAGTCTTGATTGTGACAGACATCAAAATTACAGTTTTCTTGTTCGAATGGCACTTTATAACCTACCTTCACTTTTCATCTGACTTATTAGGCACAAATATTATATTTAGTATATTGTAACGCCATATAGTAACAAAATTGAGCAAGTGCTATATTTACATATATAATAATAAAAAAGACATTCAGATACAAGATGGATTTGATCCGCCGATAGACAAAATGAAAGTCACTGGAGGTATCGCTGTTTCATTTTTGACTCAAGGCAATAACTGCTGACTGCTTCTCGTGAAGTTGTGAGTAACGATGATATTAGGATGCTAAATAAAAAACCTCATCAAAATAAATATGTTTTATTGAATTGATTTCTAACGTTCTATAAACGGGAATTTAAATAATTCTATAAACGGGGATAATATAAAACAACCAAACGATTTTCATCATTCTTTAATGCAGATTCTCTAATTTCTTGACAGCGATGAGCACTTTGGTGAAAATAGTTACCAGAAATCAGAATAATGTAAATGTTTTTAAAATTTGTGAATAACAAAACACTCTCGTTCCGTTCTCGAAATATATGTTTTGACTTTCCAGCGATTCAACTTCACAATAAAAATAGATCTCTTCTATAAAATTTATATAATTTATAAAAGCGGCCATGTTAGATAAAACAACGGTAAATAAATGCTTCTGGGAATTAATTGCAATTAATATTCTTGTTTGTTTGTAGATAAATTGACATATAGTCACTCTGCTAAGATCGATCGTATAAATATCTTATAAGTATAAAGTATCTATTGGTGTTAATCGACAAACTGATAACTAGGCTGCGTTAACTACTATCAAGCTACTGCATATTGGTTCGTCTTCTCATTTAACTATATTTTGGCTAAAAAGTCAACATTTGCAAAACGTCTTTACAAATTGTCATGACACTATAAGAATTAGTCAACGATGAATGTCGCCGAAGCAAAGTCGTCGCCGGCTCGGCGCCGTCGCCCGCTACGATATGTCTCGGCGTCGGCGGGGCCTAGGTATCGTTAAGTCGCCCATCTGACAAGCGATCGCGTTCTCCAAGTCCAGTGCTATCGGAATCAAGCGAAGTAAAAGCTCGAATAGCATGCATACTGGATCTACTCGTGCCTATGTCTAAGTGGCGGACGCCCCGAGCCGGCGGCGAGCGAGAGATGGCGGCTTGCTCGCGGCCCTTACTGACTATCACATAACGTAATTCGTCCGAATTGGTTACCGCTTCGGCCTACTTATTCCTACAAAATGATCTCTATCGATAATAAATTATTATTTCGACTACAATTAAAACAAGGTACGAAGTGTAGTGGTGCACGGAGAGCGGAGACGTTCGCCGCGCGTCGTGGGCGTACGTGTTAATTGACTGGACCACTCCGACGAACGCCTGCCCCATCACTTCTATAAAACAAACCCTACTGGCGAATTCTCAAAATTACTATATTTTATTTATTTACATAAAGAAAACGACCCGAAGCGCTACTGATCCACTTCCTAATTGGAAATCGTGAGAAATCTTTGTCGGTCGGTCTGTGACTATCTACTTATTATTAAAATTAAGAAAGCAACTGTGCTCTTGATTTGTGAGACTCGAACGAGTCGTGTCGCGCGTCGCTCGCGCGGATCTCCGCCTACTCCCTACGACCCTCAGCGCACGTGTATACGGTAAACAACTTCAAATATATAACATCTTCGAGGCGTTCACCCGGAACGTTCAGAGATACAATGTCGATCGGTATCACGCGATCGACTTCGCATCCGCCAACAATAGCGACAATCTCAAACGCCAACAAAGCATTAAATAGTGATATTTTTTACATTTCAGTCTAGTCTATATCATTAAATATTTTCTCTTTTAATGGCAAGGTTTCTCTATAAAGATTCAATAGTTATCCTTCAATATATAACAGGTATATTCTATTCGATCGCAATACGTCACATATTCGATCTTCACAGCGTCGATGATATAAAATTTAACCTAAATTATAACACAGGAGAATTAAGTATAAGATCACAAAATGAGATTCAGCGGGCGGGCCCGGCGAAGTCGCAGCTATGTATCTACGCTACAACTAGCGAGGCGGCGAGCTCGCACTAAGCCTAGTATTGCTATCGAGTGGCGCGCACTAGCAGACGGTGCG
>JWHW01050579.1:73251-84771 GCA_000931545.1 Papilio glaucus | reverse complement strand
TACATCTGGGCACACATGCTCGTCGGTAACGAGTACTCATTATATCGCCTACAACACATTATGCGAAATAAATAGTTATTGAGATATTTAAATAATTGATCATAGTAATAATATTTTATTAATAGCTTATAATGGCTACACCATCCAAAACCATTGAAGTCTCTGCGGAGATCCTCAAAAACAACAAACAAATTCTTATAACTTTAAACTTTCGTGGTTTTTACAAATATAAGATTTGTAAGAATTCCGTTTCTTACAGTCAGATTGAGACCATGGCGCATGTTACTGTGCCGAAATATCGGGAGCTCAAAAAGACTAATCGTGGTAAGAATCCCGTTTCTTACAGTCAGGCCGAGACCATATTATACTTAAATTAAAGCGCGTGCTATGTGTTTGTTCAGCACAATAATATAAGATATGCATACTAGAATTCAATTAAGAGAGGGTATCCAAATCTAAAAAGGTGTTACAGATGTTGCAACACGATTAAATATTAATGATAATAATTAATTTCCGTCCGTGTTCAGATCAAATTAGCGAAACAGAAGAGATATACGCGTGCAGTGACCCGTGCTCGTGCCCGTGGCACATTGGCGCATTGCTAATGAATCAATCAATACCAACAATGAACGGTACGCGGCGTCATATTATCAACGTAATGATCCTCTTTGCGACAATTAATCACGACAAACCGACATTAATACTTTTATTATTATATGTGCTATTTTTGTTGGAATACATTTTTATTCATACAAATTTTATAAACTCTAATGGAAGTAAATTAACTTATAACCCTACAATTGATATTTATGTACATGTAGGTATGCTTTGTTGTTTTTTTCGCAACTATTTATCAAAGATGATAAAAATCTATAAAAATCAAAGATGTTATCCACATGAAAACGCTATATTTCCCTAAATTATTTATCAAACCTTCCTCAATATAAAAGAAACTTAAACTTAATGTTTTGCTATCATATCATATTTACACACATGTAAAAGTACAATCGATCATAAGCGATTTTCTGTTTAAATATCCGGTGTGATCATCGCGGTGTGAAACATTCGTAGGGGTCAACAAGATTTAGTTTTGCTTCGTTTTAAGAAAACATTATTTTGAGACGTGGAATATTGAAGACGCATTTGGGTATTCCTTTACTTCTTGACAATCTTTTAGTAGAAAAAGGTAAACTTTGTGCTTCATATAACCTACGTATTTATAAATGTATTTGAAGTCCAGCGTAAAGTAAGAATTTGAAAATAAATCAGCAAAGATTTAACAATACCTATCGAGCTGATTGATTAATAAGAACCACAATGAATAATACCTGTACGTTTTCCCGTTCTTAAATAACTGCGTATAATACATGCCTCGTATATAATACCGATACCAAGGTATTACCTAGGTAAATAGATGACTTATTCAAACGTTACACAATACCTAGTTGATTGTAATTCAAAGCAGATTGAAAAGGTATTTTCCTGCGCTGTTTTATTAAGCTTTATCAAGATTCACATCACTAATTTAACGTCACAATACGAAACATATTAAACTATGCAATAACCAGACATGATGTAAGTAATTACGGCAATGCCTACAATAGCATCGTCGCTGCACAAACACCTGGGTCGAATGCTATGTACAACCATTTGTTGGACGTGTCTTTGTTAAGTATATTTATATTTAAATTGATTAATACAAGGTCTGACGTGACGAATTTAAAATTACAATTTAATGCATATAAATTTAATTTATTTTACTGTAATCGAGGTAGTTCGATCGATTTCTTATAGGAGAGCGTCTTCCCGCCTCCTTATTCTTGTAAGGCAACACATGAATGAAAGACGGGAGTGCGATGTTGACTGATTTATTTTACCGGTGACATTACGCACAGATATTAGACAGATACAAATACCCACATAGTTAATTATTAATTCCAATCAAACATTACAATTGTAAGGCCGTAACTATTAGCTAAAAGCGAGTGACGTTAGTCCAAACAAATATTGTCCAGTTCGAACGATGTGTAGCAATACATTCGCTGATCTTGCCCCGATTTAGTCATATTTTTGATGTCGGTTAATGGAGTATAATTTTTTTGAGTACCCTGATGAGCTATATAAGATTCTAAGACCATTTTTATTTATAACATACCTTATATCAACCAAAATGTATAATTGTATTAATTTGGTAGACTAAAACACCGATGCTGTTCGTCTTACGCCCGGTTTCGTAGAAGCTAAGGCAAGGAAAAGATTATTTGACATCGTCAGTCTTTTTTTATAACTGTCAAATTTTTCAGAATATACTACAGTGCTGTATTCGTTTCGGTATTCTCAAGCTAAGCTTTGTCGTCGCCACTTTGCCATATCCAATATATTGATTTGCCATTTACAAAAAGGTTAGGGACTGATTCGGGAGTAGTGTCGAGGGTTCATGATTGTTACAATTCACTCGGACCCGGGAACAATGTACCACACAGGAAGCATTTTATTCAATTGTAGATCAAAGTTAAAACATACGTATAAGAATCTTGGTTAGACTATGGAACAGTTAATGTTGCATTATTTGGTGGCAGTTTAATAAAAAAAAAATGATTAAAGCAGATTAAAAATCAAGGTTTTGATAATACAATACCTGAATGTAAGAGATGGTTTGTAAGTTAATTTTTTGCTTGGGTATTGGACTTAGTGCAATAGAACCGTTAGTATTAGCTCGACAAAAATAAAAAATAGATTTTTATATTCAATCAGAAATGAAAGAAGATATATTCAATACGACACGAATATCAAATGACTTGTTGGATACAACACCGGATGGCGATAGGTCACGTTATTGTGTGAGACGAGATGACAATACGAGAGCACTTTGTCGAGTCGCAGCCGAGTGTTGTGCTCACTATGAGTGACTTGATACTATTAACGATTCTTATGATTATTTTGTATGAATATATAATTTTACGTGACTAAATTAACATAAAATTAAAGTAATATCAATTGAGATAACAATTTATTTTTATATAACATATTTGTTCGTTTTGAACTTGAATATTATTGGCGTCGTGGGAGAGCACATCTGGAATAGAGAAGGATCGCATTACTTCAGGAAATCGGTTTGTTTTTATTGTCGTTTCGTTAAGATGTTCAAAGATTTACGCTTGTCTCGTTGCTGGGGTGAACACAATAAGGATATCTTAAGATAGTTTTATGGCAACAAAGCGTGAAGTCTAACCACCTTATCGGAAGTATTTTGTGTACTGACGAACACAATCCACCCAGGTAATAATATTAAGTAACGACCCGAGGTACCCGAGCTTTAGACCTTAATTACTGTTAAACAAGGTATAGGTCGAGCGCCTTCTGTGTTCTGCCAACTCAAACCCGTTGAAACTGTAGATACCTCTCTCAGGTAAAGTGACAGGTCACTAAAATATGTCTGTTGTCGGTCAATTCTATAATAATATTTTAAACATAATAAATAAAAGCAGTAAAATGTGTATTAATAACAACATTTCATTTAAGAATAAATGTTAGTAATGAAGTAAATGTAACGATTTACCCGTGCGCTATTGCGGTAACGTCAAATAAACTTTTTCTGTTCTATTTTATCGTCGTAAGAGGAAAAACCGACCCATATACTAAAGTTGACAAATTGCCTCCGAGGAAAAAATATTTTCTGTTCCAAAACAAACTTTTTAGCTAAAAGTAGAACTCGTACGTCTTTTGGTTTTGTAGAATAAGATGGAGAAAGCAAATTTGCTCACTTACTCCTTTTTACGGGCAGGTAGGTAAGGTATTAATTTTGACCATAATATCTTCTTTATGTCGGAGTTTGAGTTAGATGAACGGAATAGTTCATCTGACTCGGATTTTTAACGAGCACGCCGCTGTGATGTCTTCGGAATAAGATGTTATGTAATTGTAAACTCTTAGTAGTATTTTGAGAAAATATGTTAAATGCAGTTTGTTGGTCATTTGAGCTGGCCAAAGTGGATATATAGATTTGTAATTTGCACGTGAAAGCGAATAGTTATTCAGTTATTTTGATTGCATCACTTTAGTTTATATGTACTTTTTACATTTTTTGTCGGTCACGTTACCTTCGTTTAAAATGAAGACTGCTGTGTAGGAAGTTCTTGGGGTATTAGTGTTGCGGGAAAATGTCCTCTTTAATATTTATGTCCTCGTCATATAGGAACGGTAATCGTGGTAATAGGGAAAAGAGAAGGAAACGGGATGTTCGCATCCTGTCAAAGCATACCTCCGGGTACGGTCAAAATTTGCAGTTCACCGGATTCATTGAGACAATGAGTGAAACGACGAGCGGTCCGAAGTGACCGCAGGGGATAATGGTTCAACAACGGCTTAGGTACAGTCGTAACAAAATGTAGTGGTCGTACATCGACACCGAACGATATTTTGGATCCGTTTACAATTTACATAATGGAACAAAGCTTGTTTCCGCAGCGGACAATGCAACGGCTACCAACAATATTATGTCTACGGATATGTAAGCAAACACATGAGGCGGTAGTTAAATGTTTAATGCGGAGGTTACTGTTGGATAACGGAAATCGTGCTACAATTTTCACTTGTATGTCGCATATTTAGAATTTATATAAATAAACGCTATGTATTATTAATCAGAGCTGATTTCAGATTTAAGATTTAATTTCATATTTTTTTAACTAGTACAGATGCATTGTGCAGTTTGTTTTCAGTATGTCAACAAACATACATAATATGTATATTAAAATTATTATATTATAAGGCTTTTCCTCTACTGAGATCTATCAGTCTACCACCAGGCTAGGGATAATATAGGGGATATTCCTTTCCACCCCAGTTTGGTATATCTTTGAATATATAATTATAAACTACCAGTGTCATGATTTTACGTTTTATTTAAATCTTACTGTGCTTACGTAAGATTTAAATTAAAACGTAAATTTTTATTTGTAAAAATTGAGCGAATAACTATTTTATTTTCAAATTAAAGGTTATTTAACTACATAACAAAGACGAATAATGTAATTGAACTGTTCATTTCGACAGTCTTGGTACAATTAGCAATACCAGTAGTTAAATATGTTATGTAAAATGTCCTTACATAACACATAATTGAGTAAAAGTTTAGTTTTTTGTGGCAGTATTTATTATAATTACTATCAAATACTTGAACAATTGCATGCGCAACATTTGAATGTTAATATACTAGGAATGTACTTTTTACTTTTTAAAAATCACAAAAAGGAGTGGTAGCACTCTGAATTTTTTTTTCAAATCTCTGTCTAACCTTTGCGTGTGATGTTTAACAGTTTTATCATTCAATTACCTTATTGCGTTTATGATATATTAAGCTGTTTTTCTCAATATTCATTCAGTTATTCTGCAATTACTTAAATAAAACATGAAATAAAAACAAAAGTAAATGAAGGAACGTTTTAATTGCGGAAGGTTCATGTTTTTCATAAAAATATGAGGTTTTTTTTCACACTGTTTAATTATAAATATGCAAATAGTTATCGTCAAGATGTTGTCCTCTCTTATATTAATTGTTATGACGTAGTTAAATATAATATAGAAAAACGGTACTAATGTAATCCTTAAAAAAGAAACAAACAACTCAATAAAATATTATTACATTATATGTACATTTACAAAATAAATGTAAAATATTACAAACCTTTTTAATATAACAATCACATTTATCAAACAATGCAAAAAATTTGAATGCTTGTAGCAGTATGCATATCAGTTTTGGCAACCAATTTTATAAAGATCATGTCTATCCCGAATCTAACGAAACAAAAATCATTAATATCTAAAAGCTTGCGGTCTCACACACTGGGTCACATTACCAAAAAGACGCAATAGAAATACAATGTTTATCGTGATATATACCTTTACCTTTCGATTACTTTTAAATAATATAAATCTTTGGATATCTTTAAATTTAAACACATATAGAATTCTTTGAAGCGACCGTATTTTTTCCATTTGATGTTTACATTTATAAATCGAATTTAACCAGCACTAAGTTTGAAATCACGAATATAGCGGAAAACGGAAAACTATTGTGATAAGATTCATTTGCTGAGGTGTGTTAAATATTCTTCCACTTTAAAGTAAACAACTTAAATACCTCACCGTTAACAATACGAAAATAACTTATTAGCATGTGTAAAAAATATTTTACCATCCGAAATATATATGGTTTGGTATACGTCTTAAATTCGTATTTTTATTAATATATGAGTAAAAATTGTGACTTATAGTCACAATTTTTCGCCTTTCATTGGTCCTGAAGAATGTAAAAATTTTGCATTTTCGTACTTCATAGTGCATAAAAATGCATACAGTATTAAAATAAAACTAGCATTGTTGGTAGAGTTGGTCACGTTGCGCCTAGCAACATTAGCCCGGTATATGAGCTAAGATTATTCATAGCGCCTTTTGTGTATACAGTTTTATTTCTGCCGTGTAAACAACGCGGCAGCCTTGAACATTGAAACAATGGCATGAGGTTAAGTGCGAGGGACTCGCTGAGGTGGCTTCGTCCCTCCTGAAGTACCTCGGCCTCCGCGCTTGTGTCTCGAGCCCCCTTCAACCTTTGCCAACGCTGCCGTCTAAACTCTTCACTCCAATACACCTCTCGACTAAATTACATTATAAAATTTCGATAAAAATCCCAAATCAATCCTAATTTTTTTAACCACATTTCAATAAAAAGAATTAGGTATATTGAACTTAGGTTATTTTATATAGTCGTTATTTTGAATGCGTTTATAAATTAACTAGCTGTACCCGTGACCACGGACGCATTCGTTTCTTATTTTATATTTGGAAATGTTTGTAAAATGATTGTGCGTATGTTTCAAAAATTTCATGATCATTGGTCGAGTCACTAAGAAGTTAAAACGTAACAAACAAAAAAAACTCATATTCGCGTTATAATATTCGTCAATTTTTTTGCATTGTTTAATGAAAAAAACCTCAGCATCTTTTTAGTAAAAACCTGAGGCTTACAACGTTCCTATATTTACTTTCGTTTTTATTTTGTTTTTTTTTAAAGTATTTGTATAATAACTGAATAAATACTGAGAAAAATAGCTTAATATATAATATACGCAATAAGGAAATTGAATGATAAAACTGTTAAACCTGGCACAAAGAAGGTCTGTCTAACCTTCTTTGTATTTGAATATTTTTTCAGAATGTTACCACTTTTTTTTGTAAAAAGTTAGCTCCAATTTGTGCTAAAAAGTACGGATTGACAATGTCGTGATTGTCGCATAAACTCTCCCTCAAAGATTTAAATGTCATGTCACGTTTCAGGATCATAGGGCCGAGCAAAAATTTATGTAATGCACATTTATAGTCCAGCACAAATCTTTATCTTTATCGACATCAATTCTTCGTTGTTTTCCAAATATAATCCTATTGTAATTCACGCCATGCTATTTCTCAGTAAAGTTACATATGGTCATTGTTACAAAGTTTATAGTTAAGACGTGCGCACAGCGTTAGACTTTACCAAATTTATATTCACTTATTGTGTCTAAACCAAGTCTAACAATCGTATGGAGCAATAATACAGCACGAATTTTATTACTTTATAAAATTTCCATCGTATGCTATGCTGCATTAAGTATTAGATTTACGGTCAATGGAATTGCCTAAAGAGTCCATCAGAGTTCCATCGAGTTTATGTCATAGTGCGCTAGCCCATGGAAGCGGATGATTCTAAACTAGACTATTTTCTCTCCTTGTGATTTATCGTGATATCAAATACTGCTTTTACCCAGTATTTGCAATATTACACGTGAATAATAAAAATGTAATCTATAATTCTTTGTGATAATGTAAATGGTAAATAAAGAATTATAATTAAAGGTTCCGTACCCATTCCAAATGTATATTTTCTAAGTAAAATATTATTAAAGATAACGTAGTAATTTACAAAACGTGTGTTGCCAAGTGGGGTTTTGGGTTAGTTGGTCGATTACGGCAAATTGCATTTGCGGACCATGTGTGAAGGGTATATAGCCTGTTTGTATTTTTCCCATCCTTTGTCAAAATCATTTATCTTTATAAAAGAAGACTTATCAGCGAGATTTCTGTTATTACGTAGGAGAGCACTAAAAAGGATTTTTCTAAATTTAATCCCAACCCGTGCAAAGGCCGGGCGGGACGGGTCGCTAGTTATTGATTTTTTTTGATAGAAATTAACTTAATTACGCCACTCCTCGTCTACGAAAGCTTAAATAAAGCATAAAAATGACGCTGTTCTTGTTAATTTGATAAGATGGAATCGATATTTTGGTTTATATAAAATACCTGCATGTAAGATAATCTTTTCACCGACACTGCGCCAATGATTAGATTGCTTACGTACTGAAAACAAGCGTTTGTATAAAGCTGGTTAAAACTTTGCTATGTAAATAATACGACAGTCCGTACCCTTATTCATTTGGTTATCGTATCTTCATATTTATCTACATGTGATAGAGAAACAGTGATAAATCCAGCGGCATATTTGCTTAAATATTGCATTTTGAAAAAAAATCTTGGTGTTTAAGTTAAAAAAACTGAAAAAATATGCAAAGATCTGGTTCATTAATACTTTTTTAAAGTGTGAAGAGTGTACGAAGATGTCATATAACCCTCGTGTTAGTAACACGATGCATATTAATTAAATGAATCATCAATTATAAGTTGCAAGATGTAATTAATGGATGCGACATACGAATGCCGTTTCCATTCCGACGAATTGAACATTTAGGTTCCACAATGAATTTTCAGAAATACATTAGTAAATTATGTATACATTTGGATAGTATTGATATTTTTTATTTTGTTTTCCGGCGTCGTTGTGATTTTTCACGTTAATAATAAAAGAATAAAACCACGCGCGGTTTTATGCCGCGCGGCGGAAAAACGCAGCTTTGCAACAATCAAAATGAGAAACCGTAAGCCTCCCCATACAGATGGAATTGATACTATACTGATATGTTACAAAGAGACGATTAACAGCTGCAGCGCAGACAAGTATTGGAGATAGTAGCATTCTAACGGCAAAGAAATTATTAAATGCTTTCAGTTGTTCCGAGTTTACACAAAAGTACAATTTTTTTATCTTCATAGTTTGTATTAGAATATAATAGTTTAGCTAGCACGGTCACTTGCGTTCTCTGTATTCCTCCACGCATCAGAAATGTGGACTGTGCAAGAGAGTGAAAGGCAGAGAATAGACGCGGTGGAGATGTGCTGGAGGAGAATGCTTCAAATACCCTGGACTGCATTTCGAACTAATAAATGCATCCTGGACGAACAGCATCAAGCAGCGTCTGTCCTCCATTGTCCAGGCTCGCATTCTCACGTACTACGATCACGTGTGTAGACGGATAATGATGAATCCTTCGAATCCAGACCAGTCTGTCAGGAATTAAACGATAACGAAGAAGATTAAAATAGAAAAAGGTACAGGTATTGTCACCTTAATTGAAGAAATTTAAGCATTTGTCTGAAATATATGTCTGGGCTATATCTCCGTGTTACAAATTTAAATACTATTAAGATACGCCGTTATTAAGTACTATACTTTAATGTAAGGCGGGTACAGAAAACTAAATTAAACTCTGACGAATACTGTTTATGCTAATACGATAGTTAAAAGTGATTTAAATTGTCAATTTAAATGTTCACACACAACAAACATTTACCTTTACAACTAGCTTTATACAAGTGATCTTACTTGAAACACTTCTAGCCTAATTAGGGCATGACCTTGCCTTAATATTAAATAGAAGCTCCAGAAGGAAATTGCGAGATCAATATTTAAAGGCTTACGCCCACGTAACGTACGAGTACTTTCGCCGTCCGAGGTTTTCCGAATACCTGACCCCTGTTTGAAATACTGTTTTAACAAGGTCTGCTTTTCTAATCAAACCATATGTTTATACAAAACTTTTTTCATATAGATTTGCGACGTGCCATTGCAAAGGCTGTGGGTAGTGTTTTACCATATACATATGTTTTATATAGGTTACAGTTATATGTTATATCAAAGTATGGCAAAGTAATTAGAGATCAACTGACTGACTGACCGACTGAGAATGTGAAATTTTATAAATCATCTTTTTTTTTAAATTTAACATACAGCTTATGTTAAATTAAAAAAAAAGTTTTTTTGTCAGTATAGACATTATTGGTATGACTTTAACAGCATTTTGTAAAAAAAAATTAAGGTGATAACAGAAAAAAAATAACACATTTTGATCGACTGAATACTGAATATAATTTGCTATCTGACATATTATTATCCTTGTCATCTTATCCATACAAATAACTGAGATATAAAAGTTAATTGTAATAAATAACATTTATAGAGTAAGAGTAAAAGTTTTACGTACGATTCCGAACGACACACGGATGACTACGCGTGCGAGTTCATAGCACCTACATTTGATTGCTATTGCCCTTCTTAATTAAAAGTTTTCCTCCAACCGGCCATAAAGTGTCGGAACAGAGTCGATAGTAGAAACAACTCCTCTTCATTGTACTTCAAGGATACAACTTGGAAAATTACATTATAGAAAATAAACGTTGTCAGGGAGATAAATACCTAGAAGGATTGTTTATATATTATCTTTCGCTTTGATTATATCTATATTTTTAAGTATGAGTGTTCATTTATCTATATAAATAATAATAATATCCAAAGACATATTCACACACGGCTATCTGATCCCAAACTAAGCAGAGCTTGTGCTATGGAAGTCAGATAACTGATATACTACATATACTAATTTTCTTTTGTAAATACATACTTAAACAGATAAGCATACCCATACTCAGGACACAGACATGTTCACAAAAGACATGTTCATGTACACAAATGTCTGCCCTGGNGGGGGGGGGGGGGAATCGAACCCACGACCTGCGGCGTGAAAAGTATCTTACAAACCACGCTAACCGGCCCGTCAGAATTTCATTTATACGCAGAAGTTATAACAAATTTAAGTGAAGAAATTAAGAAACGAATGCTTGCGGATCTGCAGGCATCACCTAGATTATTATAAATTTATTTGATTACATTATATGATAACGTTAGTTAATAACAGATAAAAAAGCGCATCTTGTCATCACATCTCAATTGAATTAAAAACTTATTATAATCTATAGCCGCTGTATTAGTTTATACACAAGAGGACACGAATGTATCTGATACCGACACTCATAAACACACAAACATACACATGATACAAGCTATCAGTGTATGATACACATTACATTCAATCGTCCGCTTTTGTCTGCAGACAACAACAGATTGAACGATCGTCGTCTTATATCAGTTGACTGAACTACTTCTTGATTACTGATGTATGAAAGTTATACACACGCAACAAGCAAATGTGATGCAGATGAATGGACTCAGGCAAAAGGATTGTCCCTTTTCCTAACCATTCCCTCTCCCGTCAAATCTTGTTAGAAGAGGTTGGGGAGGGAAAGAGGACT
>JWHW01050579.1:25722-65019 GCA_000931545.1 Papilio glaucus | reverse complement strand
TGTTCAAAGAGTTTTTTTACGACTTGAGATTTATACACTGTTATTATTTTTTTACAACTTAAAATGGCTGTACAAAAAACAAAAACAATAGAGAAATTAAACCGATTTTAGAATCATAATGATGTCATAGTAAATGGTACTTCGTCGAAAATTGGGAAATGGGTTTAGCAATGAATAAATATCATAATACCAAGAATATATTATTTAAAAAAAAAATGTAAGGAAAATACTTTGATTTTGAGAATTGTAAGCCTTGACTTATTTAGAATACAAAAACCAAACCAAATAAGTAAAGCTTAATTTGTATCGCAAGGTATCGATTTCAAAAATTACAAGCAGAAAAACGGATTTTAAAATTTTCCAATCTGCATATTAATTCGTTTTTAAAAGTGTGCTACTGGACCTAGATCTCTTCCAATAGTTGTTACTTGGATCGGTCCGATATTCAAGAAACTTTCTCCTTGACGTTTCACGTGGTTTGTGCATTACAGTTGCGTTAATTCCATTAAGACTAGCGGCCATTAAACGTCGAGATGCTTGAGAAGAACTGGAATATTAATTCGAGATCATACAATATAAAATCACAGACAGCTTAGATTTTAGTTGGCTGCAATTCTCGCTATAGATATTTAAAGTAGACGAGTTCCAGACGAGGTCGTAACCGTGATGGATAAGAGAAACACTGTTGCAAAAACTGTTTTATTGCAAACGTGATAGCTCTCGGCTTTATTTTAACCGCTCGTATGCGTTGCTACGTCCAATGTATGGCAGAATAAATATTTTATGTTTCGTAAAATCGCAACAAGACAATACTGTTACATTGTCTCGAAGCAATCGATACCGGTGCTTGAAACTGTTTATAGTACTAAGACAATGGGCCGAAGCGTTCGTCGATCGATGAAACCTATTGGCAATTTAAACGTGGCTGTACGTAAACGCAGTGTAAACGCGTATGATTTTTTACTTTATTTAGGCAAAAAATCGGTAAAAAGTCAGATTTTACAGTAATAATTTGTATATTACTTATCATTATTTAAATTATTAGTATTTAGAGACCATATTATATACTTAACTTCGTGTTAGTAACGATATGAGTAAGGATTCGAAAACGTTAATCGTTCAGATAAATCTGGGATATCAGTGTGGGATTACCGTTGCATTTATTCTATGATCATTTTCTTATTAATAATTGTTAAATATTCAAATGGTCTTACATAAAATTGTCATATTTACTGAAGTGTGACCACAACCGTATCGGAAGCTTATTGGCGATGTTATGAATTTAAGATATTCATTGAATGCTACCCATGTTATAACTTAACGTATCCAGTTCAATAATAAATGTAACTACCCTCATTTATTTTGACTTAATCATAACTAACTGCATACAACATAGGAACTATGAAAACTTGAAAATGACATACCTAAAACTACTGCACGGATGGATGACCCAGTGGCCGGCCGCTTTCTGCCTGATGCGCTCCTTCATCAGCGCCTTTTTTGAGCCGAAGAGTTTCATTGCGAGTTTGTTGTCGGTAGGCTGGAAGAGTGCTTGCAGTTGGTTGCGCAGGAAACCCTGCTTGGCGTCGGGGGCTGGGGGCGCGGGCTCCACCGGCGTACCGTACAGTGACACATCGTCCAGACCACCGAAGTGGACCTTGCCGGTGCCGCTGCCCTGCTTCAGCGACATGTCGGCGTCGCCTGGAAACAAACAGATGAATCAAGAGGAGCACGGGCTAGAAATGCAAATAATTTCTCACATTTAGAAGTACAATTATGTCTCTCAAATTGTATATCGGCAGCATTGTAAGCCGTAATTTAACGTAACTCGTAACGTAACTCATCAAGCTGTTGTGATAATTTTCAAAAATAATAACAAGTTTGTTTTGAAATATGCTGATTTTAGATTTAGATTTTGAGATCGAATATCGTTGTAAAGCGGACAGCTCTTCTAGACATCCTACTAGATTATCATATAGGGGTATCTAATAAGGTACTCCAATTCTAGATATAGATATAGCTCATAAAATAGAACTAGATGTTCGACAGTAATGAGTATTGCAAGGTGCTTGAGAACTATAAAATCCGTATGTTTGGCCTTTGCGCTACCATGGATGTTTAGGTAAATGAATAGAAAACGAAGTCTTGGAGTAGCGGAGAGCGAGTGCGTCAGTATATGGAAATAACGCATGACGTAGTCCTTGTAATCGCAATGATCGTTCAGGTCAGTGGGCGGTGTAGTATAGTTAATGGACTCGGTGTAAAGTTTGTTGTTGGTCACAAAAGTCGATTCCAAAAGGCATTTATTGATTTTGCGTTTCCGAATACGATAAATATTTTAAAAATCGAACATGACATAAGCGACACCGTTACAAGCAGCATTGATAAAGGTAAGCCTCGTTAGTTTAAACATGACACGCAAGAAAGCTGAACGACTTAATATTTTATAATTGAAAAGAATCAAAGCAGTTTCGAATGATCTATATTTCGTCATCCTAAGAACTATCATTTAAACAAGTTAATGTCAATTTTCATGTTATAAATTTAAGAGTAACTTTTGAAATATTTTTTGGCTTTAGTGTAAAATTGGATTTTACGAGGTACAACATTTTCGTTTACACGCGCCGATATTAATATGAAAGAAGATCAGATCAGATACAGAAGTAAAGTATTGTAAAGTACTGTAAAGGCAGATGGCGAATTCATACGAACATCGAGGTACCTAACGAGTATTTATTATTATAAATATAACTATACATATATAGTTATGTGAGTGTAAAGTTGCAATTGAAATTACTATTGTTGTAAATTACTTTTCATAACCACTCAAGTCTTATGCATTATAACAAAAACAAGGTAACCATTATAGTTTTTGTGATCGTAACGCTTCTTAAGTTGCAATAATAAGACATTTGCATATAATTATGAACTAGACACCGACAGTATGCATAACACGATTATAAACGTTAGGTAACAAAATTAATTAGTTTGTATTTTGTTATTATAGAATGACTACCAATAATTGTACGTATGTGTGAAAAGTAATAAAGATCCTATATATGTATCTTTGTTAAAAGTTTAACTAAACAAGGGACTGAGTGAAATTTACAAAAAAAAACAAATTACGAATCGTTCGCGACATGTGGCAGACATATTGTAATGTGTACAGAAATATTGTAAAGAGAATGCACACAAATATTGCAACAAAGGAGTCATGCAATAAAGAATGATATACGTGTACAATGCTTCGCAAATATTCTCAAAAGCGGAGGAATTCATTGCGTTTATTAGTGATTTTTTTTTACAAGAAATTTAGATAAAAACATCTTTTAACCAAATTACGGAGTTAGGAATTGGCTTTTACCGAGATTTAATGATCCGAATATGGTGGGATTTCTTCACAGATTTAATTTATATTCGCAATTAATAGTACGATTTTTTTTACATGTTACAGAAACTTTACTTAGTTAGTAGTTGTATATATAAAGTACAAAGAAAGCAGTGACACCTCAAAGACTAAGTAACCAGTAATTAGGCTTCTATAAATCAATTTGAGTCGTATTTGGCTTGGTCGCTTAATATTGGTGAAACGTGATATAATGTTTAGGGCCAAAAGGAATGGATTATGAGGTATTACTAAACAGCTTTGTTGTTTATCAATCGGTAGTCAGCTTGGCTCGACTCCATCTATTAATTTTCAACAGTAAAAGCATGAGTAATTTGTGAGATTGCAACTTTACATTAAATATTTTTGGAGAGATAACTACATGGTAAAATTAATACGTATGTCAGTTGTGAACAAAAATAAAATATGATTTAAGGAAGTAGATATAAAATAAAAAGTACAAGGTTACTACTCGGTACGCGCGCCGTTAACAACAGACACAATGTCGCCAGAAACGAGAAAACATTAATAAATATTAATGTGGTAATGAGTATGAGTTGTTTTTTTTTTCCTAAATATTCTTCTAAAAAGATCTTCGTGTGAATTAATGCATGAAACAACACTGTTGTTAATAAACCGCGATCGTATTGGTAATAGTGTCATTGGTGTAAAAACTTCATTTACTTCACTTTATATACATAAGTTAAAATTGTAACTGAAGATATGTTTGCAATTCTTAGAGGATCTAACAACAACTACGCCCTTTAATAAAAAGGTTATAATTGATGCTGAGGTGGAATCAAGAATGTGGTGAGATTATAAGGCGTTGATCAAAGAAATATAAATTTTTATTATATGGTGCATTCTTTAAGAACTTCTACTTGGATGATTATTTTTAGCTTATGGAATTTTCTTTGGACATTATTTCCTCTATCTTTACATTAATGTTTATACATTTATCAGATAAAAAAGGACGTCCGAGCTGGCTGGCGCATATTGTTTATTATTGCAATTATTGTTAATATGTAAGATAAAAACAGTTTTCAAATATTACATCTTCATACCTGAAGTTTATATTGTAAACAAAATTCGAAAATTCTAAATAATCATTTAAGTATTATACGAATAAATAAAATGCAATGTGTTTCAAGTGTGCGCTGTTCGAGCAGGAATACAATTCGAGCGAGTGTCATAATGAGCCGTATGCACGGACATCTCCAGCATGGCCATTACAGCTGATAAAACAGTCGATTAAACAATGAGCCAATGGCGCTCCATTGATTCAAGTGGCGTCAAACAGTGTAACTCAAGACGGCAAATCAACCCACTCAATAACACTGTACTTACTAGACTAATCTCTTAGTTTTATGACATTGAAATAATATTTTTTGGCTAGTGATCGCCGATTGGTATGGTAGAATTCATAATATAGAAAATTATGCGACGGGCATGTTGAAAGAATGAATGAAGAGCAAGATGATGAGCAGTAAGACAATCTCAAAAGATCTCTGTCGATCCCTCTGGGTTACGAGCGTGAGAGCATTTATTTAGTTGAAGTAATTTATATGTTAGTATCCAAGTGATAATTATTTTTAAAGTAAGTTATATGAAGTTTAGATGAAACCAATTGTAGATTTAATTAAATTTAAAATGAAACAAACAGCTAAGGCCTTTATATAAGCTGCTCTGGCATTAAAAGCGATTTATTTCAGAGCATCAGATGGTCCTCGTAGGTAATTTATTTGGTCAAATATTGAGAAAGTTCAATTTAATGTTCAATCGATTTAAGAACGGAGAAATGAAAGTAAACTGTTTACGTTTTCTCCTTGAATGTCGTGAATGAAAAAATAACAAAAGAACATCAAGAAAAAAAAACTCGTGAATGTGTAATAATTCTTAGTATATAAACAATTATGTTTATTACAAAATGAATAACTTTCAAAATCGGTAAAGAAGCTATGAAGGTTTAACGTGATTACTCCTTTGTCGATCGACTTAGATCTGATTTTTTTATGAAAGAAGGTGGCCAAGGTGCAAGCGGATCACCTGATGTTAAGTAAGCGCTACTCACAGACATTCGCAACAAACAAATGTGTTACGGTCTTCAATGGACAGAAGAGGGCATAGACAGGAATAAGCATATTTCCTTTCTCCTGTTAACCCTCTCCCCGTCCAATCCTTATGAAGAACGGGTAGGAAGGGGAAGAGGACTGACATTATGCCTTTAGTTAATTGGCCGTTTGATTTTCTTGTACCGATAATTTTCTGTTTTCCATATTTTTATGTACAAATATCATAACTTTATACATGTTAAAATTTTGTCCGGTTTTAACCATTAGGAATAAATAAGCCTGGTAAAGAGTGTATGTAGAGTGGTATCACTGCCTATTCCATTTTTTTAAATTACTGATACAAAGTTTTTATACTGCATTGTACAAAATCAGTAGAATTTGGCACGTCTTAATAAAACCGGAATATGCCAATTGTCAGTACAATTATGTCTATTATGTCGGTTTTGAGATGACAAGGTAATTTTGTGAAATGATTCAGCGGCCAGGGTTTTGGTGCATTCTTTTTTAACCTTGAGATCGGCAGCCAGCGATGATGTCATTGAGACGATTATATATTACAGATAAAATACGATAGATAATGAAAAAATAAATAAGCTCTCATGACTCTTGCCTCGAAAGGGGTATATAGATCAGTCGCTATCCGCCTACCAATTAAGTCGATGAGATTTAGATCCCAAATATTACAGGTAACATAAACATGTAACAAAAAACTAGAATCTCTTCATAACTTATAAGTTAAGTTATGAAAGGCCTAAGTTAATTTTTATGCACAATATTTAGCAAAACTAAAACTTACCGGCGAGTAAAATTAAAAAGTCATTACAATGTCCTACAAGAGTCCTCTTAAAACTTCTTTAATAATCCACTGCGAGATAAAGACATCTCCCAATGAGCCACACAATAGTCTGTACGACACCATTTGAATCCAATGAAACCTTCTTTCATCATATTTCATTGGTAATTTCACGATGTTCTTAATTAATATCTATTTAAAGAGTTCGTACATAAAAAATAATACAAAGCAGGACAATATAAAGGCAGCGCTAGTAGAAGTGATTTGTATTGACGCCGATTGTGAACTTCGCCAGTGTATACTGGCAATCACTAGGCATATTATAAACTGACAGCAAATTGTGAAGTAAACGTATCATTTACAACTTACGTGCGAGTTTATAAACTGACAAAGTGAAATCGTCAAATTGTGAAATGATATCTTGCTTACGTTAGTTAGAATAGAAGATAATTATAGGTTAGGTTGGACATGATGCTTATAATATCTTAAAAAGATATTTATTCAATAAAAAATGGTTTGTTGCGTTGGATATGATAAGTCAAATTATTAATGATCGTTCAGGTAATTTTCTCTCAATTTATTACATGTCTAGTGAGATATAAAATGACGAAGTTCACAATATGTCGGTGACATACACAAGGAAAGGATAAAGGTATTTGAGGTACAAAAATGATCATGCAGTAACTTTATGATGTGTCACGAGTGTGTTCCTCGCCAGCCTTTCATACTTACCCTTTGGCATTTTGGTGATAACACTAAAATATTTCCCACAAAGCTGTTATTAGTTTGCAGTTACGGACAGGTACAGTTACAAGCCTCTGAGGACCCCATGCAGTTCACGTTCGCACACATCACAACATATAACAACGACACGAAAACACCGACTACCAACACAAACACAAATTTATATATATTTATTTAATACACACTTTTGTTTATATTTTCATTCAAGCAAATCGATTAGATTTAGCTGCGAACACGACATCAATAAATAAATAAATAAGAAAAATGAATTGTTTGAATGCTATCAAACTCTATGTGTTAAATAGATTATTTGTTTTTACAGCACGTATAATTTTCTTATAATTACATGTATTATTTCGTTACAGATTCAAATATAACGAATCTATTGTATCCGGATGGCGCTGGTTTAACGCCGGATTTGAAACTGGCTAATTACTGACGATACGTCATTTTTTATACGAATTGTCACGCTTTGTATTGTTATGATTGAATGCATTTTCCAGGGTACACGGTCGTTTTTAAATTAAAATATATGCGTTTCACAATTTTATACGCGTTTTTGTTTAGTACTTGTTTTCAATAAATTTAAATGTATGGCCGGGAAAATTCCAAATATTATCGATCAAAAAACACATTTTTAAAGCTTTGAAGCAATATCCAAAAGTCATTCGATTTCGGTTGCAATCATTTCCTCACTATTATTTGTAGATAAGTCACTCATTATTTGTAAATATTTATATAAATGATCGCAATAATATCGTCTGTTATATTTCGGCATATTTTATGTGTTTATGTATACCTTCTTTCATAGCAATATATGATTGTTGTAAACAAACAAACGTCATTTATCATACACTGCGGCCATTGCATCGGAAATGTTGTAATTTTGTGGAAATCATGAGACAAAGTGAAGTGAATTTGAAAAGATTGGGTTATATGGATAGCTAATGTTATAACGTTAAATGACAAAAAGTTATTTTTCGAAAATTTTTATAAACTTTAACGTAATAACATTTGTTTACAAAAATCACATCTTACTGTGAAACAAGGTATAGTTTTGATTATTGTACCTTTCAACTATTAGATAGCGATTGATTGCAGAATTTATTCCTTGGGTTTAACTTTTAATTGTAGCCTATAAAAAATATAAATTAATAAAATTTACTGCTGCCTTGCAATATTTTATTCCAACAAGGTAAAGTTTAAAAAACTGAATGCTTCTAATACTTTTTGTTTCGTAAGGAATTCTTATCTCATGAATTTGTGTAAAAAATACAAGGAAGAGGGTTTACGACATGTCAGACTGTGTCAGGTAGAAAGGGCATCGCTTACAATATTAAAGTAACTCGAAATAACTTTGGAGCCTTTTTCTAAATTGCATGGTAACAAATCAGGGTCGAACAAAATAGAAAATGAGTTTGTAAGTAACTAAATACTAAAATTCAGTGTATTTCGAGCAGTAGCTAACTGCACATATAATCATATCTTGACAAAGGTCATGCTTAGTAGGTCTGCAACGTGACATCGCCATACTCGAAGCAGAAATCAGACCTAAGAAAATATTTGTATTCGAACTCAGGACCCGTTGACGTAACATCTAGGTGATCTAACCTTTGAGCTACGGACTCGTCAGGTAGGTATTTAAGATAATAAAGTTCACCCCTCGTAGCTCAGTTAAGGTGCAATTTGACATGAGCCGTAAGTGCAAATTGTATCTGAGAATAGACCTGGAGACGTCCCCAGCAATTACCGGCCAATTGAGACAAAAGGATAATGTTTGGCCGCCGTGTCAAGGCCGGCACGCTTTATTTGTTCAATTGAAAATAAAATATTTGACATTTTAGATTTATTCATTAAAAAAAAAATCCGTCTCAATTCCTTGATACAAACTAAGTATAATTTTAAAAATACATATATTTATTACTTGCTCGTGTCCGTTGGTTCCTGGGTGATGTCAATGTCGAATCGGAGTCAGATGATACGTCAGGAAATACATTTTCCTGACGTATCATCTGACTCCTTCTTCATTTACCTTAGTCATTTACCTAAAAAAACAAATAAATTTCCTCTTTAACATACAAGTATAGAGGAAATTTATCGAACAATCATTTATCTAATAAATTATCATGTTAATACATTGATGCCCACGTTTACAATTTACGGAAAGTTAACAGTGGTAAAGCTCGCAATTCAATCAAATCATTTTTTTTATAAGAGGAGGGGGCAAACGCCTTCAACACAAGAGGAACTGCAGATGCGTTGCCGGCCTTTAACGAAAAGAAAAAAAGAGGCTCGAATGATGCTAATTTGCAACATGTTATTCATATGCAGAAGAAACATTGCGGGCGACAGTACACCGCCCTGTGGAACACCAGCATTAATTGGTTTCGGGTCAGAGCAATCACCGTCGAAAACGATCTTAATGCTCCGACCCTCCAAAAAGCTGGAAATCCAGGTGCAAAGTTTCTGGGACAGCCTGTAGGAAGGCAGCTTCGAAAGAAGTGCTTTGTGCCAAACCCTATCAAAGGCTTTGGCCATCTCCAAACTAACCGCCAGGGCTTTCCCCTTGCCCTCGATTGCCTCAGACCATAGATGCGTGAGGTACGCAAGAAGGTCACCAGCTGAGCGACCATGAAGGAAGCCGTACCGAGGATCGCTAATCAGCTCCTCAAGGTACCTCATAAGCTGGCAATTGATGGTCGTGTCCATGACTTTCGAGAATAAAGAACAATTGCAAGAATGGGCCGGCTCGACCGATGGAATAACACGACTTCACAGAAGACAGGCGTGAAGTAGAAGTATTTCTCCGTTTCCTCTGAATAGTGAGGTGCTGGAGGAGGATTTGACGGGGAAGGGAATGGACAGAAAAAGGAAATATTCTTTATTCTGTTTATATTCTCTGTCCAGTAAAGGTAGCCATAGCATCTGTATCTTGTTGCAGATGCCTTTGGGTACCAGTCATTTCATATTGGGCGAACCGCTTATTCCTTTACTACATTCTTCAATAAAATGTGTTCTTTAGGCTTCTATCTCCTTTTCGGTGCTAGCTTTTGAGTTGTTTTTCATACCAATATTGCTTCCTTCAACTTGGTGGTCAAACATAAAAAAGACCTCAAGAAAACCCAGGCACAGGCACAGGAAAGGGCACCCAAATGATTGGAAATAGTACGGACCAAGAAGAAGAAATAATCCCAATATGCCAAAAATAATTTCTTGTGTGCGTGTGTATATCACTGAACTCCTCCTAGACGGCTGGACCGATTTTGATGAAATTTTTTGTGTGAGTTCAAGGAGATTCGAGGATGGTTTAGATTCACAATACATACATAGATTCACAATATATATAAGAAGCGCGGGCGATGCCGCGGGCAACTGCTAGTTTTTATGTAAATGTGTACATCACAGGCTTAAACGGACAAATATTTTTTTTATATTATAATGGTTTATGATCAATAATTAAAAAGTAAATAAATACTGGCCATGTCTATCACTTTCATTCGATCATTAATTTGATTGTAATGGTACGTGACCATGAGTATAAGTTTTTATCCAATATTTTGTAATAAAAAAAAAAGTAGCGCTGAATCACGTTTGTGGTATTATTCCGAGGCGACATAGCCTCAATAATTTGACTAGTTCCAGTGTCCGACAACGCAGTTTTGTTGCACAATATTATGAAGCAGTAAAAATAAGCGAAGAGATTTTTGTATCTGAACAGGACGAGGGTGGCAATCGTCTAAGAATATTTTTGGATGAAGACGAGCGATGTTCATCATTGTGTGCGGTGGGAAGGGGCTCCGAAATCTCGCACGTGATGCACCGGTGGATCAATAATAACAACCGCCGATAAAAATTAAAAAAATAACGTACATAACTTTGAAAGATACATTTGCAACGGTTTACCGAACTGAATCCTTACGCGAATAACCAGAATTTGTGACCTGTTTCACTAAACTGTTAAATAAATTAAACTTTAATATCTGCGAAATAATAGCTACAATTCTTTCCTTATGTACAAAAATCGCTTACGTTCTGTTTGTGAATTAAATTTTTCTTTATTTTAATGACACAAGCCTCAAGCCGAGTTGAGGAAGCTTGTATAAAGTCGTGAAGAATTACTTCCGACTTGAGAATTCGAAAGGTCGCTAAGTTGTTAATGTAGCTATGACTGTTTTGTGACTAAGAATTATATTAATGAATTATTCGAGTGTATACTGTAGGGTATGTTTGTTTAAAAATGAAGTATCTTTTGCTGCAAACAAAACCTACTACTACACAATTCAACCTGAGTTTACCTTATATTTATTCATTAAGTTATAATATTCATCACACAGATGGGTACACTTAACAACCCGCCGTGAAATATAATTTAACCGACGAATGTCCAGCTTAAGCTGAAACCTGTTTAATATGATTGATCACATAGCTTACACTGGATTTAAATCGTTTCTCAACTCAAACTTTCATCCCCTATTTTAGACTAACAGTCTGTGTATGGTGTGTGTGAATTTCAAAAAAAAATCCTTGCTTAATGCTCGATTACGTAATAAAAGAAATTTCCTTAAAAAATTTCAAGTCTCTAGGCCCAGTAGTTGAGGATGTGCGTTGAAATGTCAGTCATTTTCTTTCTTTCTATAATATAACTTACACACTCACAAATCTGTATTGACATTATATGTGAAATTTACTAGTGTATGACCTAAGAAAGTTTACCGTCACGTGAACTGGGCACGTATTTATAAAGTTTTAAAGATTTTTCTTCCACTCCTCTACTATATCTTACCATATAAGAATCTGAAGTCAAATGTCTGTCAAAAAAAAAAGATCTTTCTGAACCATTCGTTCATTTTCTTATTATTATTAGAAAACACTTCTTTGGAGACATATTCTGTCAATTAAATATTTTTGATACATTACCCAATTGGTAAATCTGAATTCAAAATAAACTTCTGCCACGTTATTTAACTTACTGTCAACTCTAACGAGGACAAGATCAATTCATTATTTAAAAGGAATCGAAGATTGTTTTGCAAAGTTAAAAATACATTCATTAACATCGCCTTAAAATTATCCCGTACTCGTTTAAATTATAAACATTTTTTTACCTTGAAATGATGAGTGTACTAAAATACGACCAGTGTTTATAAAATATGTGGCTATTTAAAATGGCGTCCGAGTTATCACCGGACTGTGATGTAGCTTGAAGTAAATTAACATTACCTGATTTAAAATGAAAACGTTATTCAGGATTATTCTAGTAAAAATTTAAAACGATATGTATAAAACATCATTTTTATCTCGATCATTATAGTATTAATGTTTCTGAACTAGCTCTTGTTACAGAATGGAAATAAAGGTAGTAAAACTATGGTTTTTACGTTGGCCTGTATGGTAATAACAAAAGTTATTATGTAAAGTTAAAAAGAAGATATTTAAATCGATGAAATAGTAAATTATAATAAGCCTTTATTTTTATGCTGGACTATATCTTATTTTTTATTTTAACGTCTGACTGGCTTTAGAATCACATAAAAATAATAAGTTTTAATAACCATTTAAGAGCATCTATGACGATAAGAACCAAATAGGAGGCCGTTAGCAATAATTACTATAGGTAACGAAAGTAAATGTTCATAGCTAATAATGTTTAATGATTTGTTTTGAATTGTATTTAAGTGAAATAAAATTAAGCATACATTAAGTTGCGTATGTAACGTAGTTTCTAAGAAACGTTTCTAGAAAGTTGCTTTGAGGTCTGCGGTGACTGTATATTGATGAGTGCTTGGTAGAGCTTGAGTAATATGAGCAAATAAACTTGCTTCAAACGTGTTTCAAGGAGAACGTTGCCTTAGCTACTTTATTAGAACACATTCAATTGGTTAATTAATACTTTAATGAATGTAATTGAAGTTCGTAAAAAACAGCTGATTTTGACAGACGTTTTGACAATCTGAGACGCAACAAAACATTAGGTTATTTTCCATAGACAATTCAGAAACGTTCGAAAATTGGATAAAAGTTAATCGTATAAAGTACATGTGCGTTTGTTTATACCATAACCCGCAAATAGTATCAAACGCAAAGTAGTACTCACTCTCCCGGCCGGCTAGTCCGCATGTATACTTCCTCAGTTTGTGGAACAGGTAGTTCGTGAAGCCCGCACAACACATCTTGTCGATTTGTACTACAGTTAGCGCTAACGTCAACTGGAGTTATGGATGAACGTCATTTTTTTGTATTGGAGGTGCGCGGGCGGCGACCGGGCGACAGCCGTGCGCGTTCGGCCAGCGCGCATAGCACAATGCGACCGGGCTTACTCGATAACCAGACACGATACGGCGACCCCGAAAATATTGCACTGAGCTTATACAAAAGCGACACTCGACAGACGGCCAACCCGTCCCGCACTCCACCATGCACTGATAGTCTTTTCCTCGCTGCGAGCAATTAATGTCAACGACTGACGAAACTAAAGCAGATCGATTGTAGGCATGTCGATCAATAATAATAGAGCGCGTTGTTTGGAGTCGCAGTAGCTACAATAGTGTTTTGAATCGTTGGTATGCTGTTGATACTTAACCGAATATATACACCGGCCTGTTTGTGTATGTTTGTGTCACGCATGAAATGGCCTATGTATTACTTGCAGGTTATAAATCAGTTTTATGTTTCTCTGTAACCTATTTTTAGATAAAACGTTATATGCATACTTACCTACTATTTCAGCCTATCGACCGCTATTGCACAAAACCTCTGTACCTCTTTTCTACTATTGCTGTATTGTTCCTAACAATTCAGGATGTAAGTAATACCTTTGAGAAAGTTAATAGAATTCTCACGCTATACTAGCTCGTTTGTCAGATGTTTATAAAACATATGAGAAGGTAATTTAGAAGGTGTCGTCTCCTTTTGGTTAAACTTCGATGGTCGTTTTTATATCAAGTATATACCACGTTTTTAATATGATTACATAAGTATGTTTCCGTGCATTGTCATACGATTCTTAGCTATGGTTAATTATTTCAAATATCTAGCTAATCGGGATGTTTATTTAAAATAAATTACAAAAAATCGTACGAACAATACACCAGAGAGCATGAGTTTCATCTTTATCATAAGTCTTCCCCATTCACCATATCCGGTCTACGGCTTTCCGCGTCCAACGATTTCCCCCCGGCTTCACGAGATCAATGATGTAAATGAAAACTTTCACTTGTTTCCACGTGTGTGTTCCATATATTATTTTTTTTGTTTCATACTCGATTTGGATTAACTTTTGGAATTTATTGGGAAACATGGGAAGAAATTACTGTTGTACTTTTTCGCGAGTCTGTTTTAACAATATACTTCACGCAAAATACGTTGGTCGTGGAGTTAAGGAAAAGTAGCCCACCCTACTACTACTACTAACAATATACTTTTATTTTTTTTCATGCTTATCAAAATTTTAATGTGAATGGAGTTAATTACACCGAACACGATTTTTTCTGTAACTAATTCGTTTATTTATAAATATATGAAAAACCAATTCATTATCAAAACCGATAGCGCGTGAGTTGATCGCTTAGCTTTAACTATCACAAAGAAATAAAACATTTCATTTAAATACAATAACAAAAATAAAACAATAAGAAATAACATAAAATCATTCTCACGATATTAAAAAAAATAATGAGTAATCTTGACTTGACTTCTGTTAATGATTAATGCGTAAAGTGACAACAAAAATTATTATTGAGAAGTCAATATATGAAGTTTCGCTTAAAGTTGTTTTGTTAACTAAAGTTGCAAGTACCGTATGCTGGTACACAAATTTCAAGTGGGAATCCTATTGCCTCCCCTCTCCTTATGCATAAAAAGGTTGCCGAATAGACCCTTAGGCACTTTTTCACAATATCAAAGGTACAAATTTGATTTGAAACAAATTTTTAATGTAGAAAAAAATATTTAAATGAAAGCATTGTGTGTTGTCGAAAGGGACGTCCTTCGAGATGAACGTGTGTACGAACGAACGTAATTATTTAGATCGGTAAACTAAAGTAGTGCGATATTAATAAACGACGAGCACATGTCTTGTTTAGTGGAAGAAGCGAAGTTGAAGAAGCGAATGTGGAAGAAGCGAAAGTGGAAGAAGCGAATGTGGAAGAAGCGAATGTGGAAGAAGCGAATGTGGAAGAAGCGAATGTGGAAGAAGCGAAAGTGTTATGGCCCTACCGTGCAAAGACAAAGCCGTGATAAATTTATCAATAAAATTCAAGACTTTTGTAGGTTAAAAATCAATCAACCCAAGTGTTATTGCTAAACAGTAGTATAACTAAAATAACAATTCTAAATTATAAAAATTATACTGAAAACTTAAATTTAAAGTCAAGTAAAAAATCATTTCATAATTTTTTGCTTAATTCTTAATTACTTTTCTCAATAAAATTAATACTTTTAGTATTAACGGTAAGTTGATACTAAAAGTGTTAATTTTATTGTTTTTATTTATGAATAATAAAATTATTTCATAGTTAATTACGAAGCAGATGTTTCTAGAGCTTCTACCTCGATATCAATCAAGCTAAGGAAATTTATTTAGAACTAATGATTACTGCTTTGAACAGATGTATGATTGATTACTTTATACATTATTACTGTATGGTATTGGCAAACTGCCTTTACGAACAATTATGTTGATTTGATCACACGCGTGAAGAGACATTTAAATTTTAAGAACTGTTTCAACATGCGATTTAGAAGGAGGCGAGGCAAATACGTTACATACTTTAAAAAAAAATTAGAATACGTGCAATTAACACAATAAGCTTGTTTTTACCTAATGGGTTAATTACCCTTCTCCTTTCCTTCAGATTTAGGGTAATATAATTTTACCCGTATCTTCACTATGTTATTCATTCACACAAGGCAAAATAGTCACCGACCGAAATTCTAAACGGTCGGCACATTCTCAGTTGAACGAATCGTTGCCAATATGACGTTTCATTTCGAGCCATTTTCTAATGGGGCGAAGACATTAGGCGAAGTACGCTACGCATATTGTGAATATAATAAAAATGTCGATCGAAAAAACGAAACGTCCGCGCTGATTGGTCGAAACTCGTATCCTGCGCCACTTCGTTTCTTTTGCTGGCACAAAATGTTCTTGTGATGTTATTTTCAATTATTTTAGTACCATTAGTAACTGAAATTAGAAATTTTTAATGTTTAAGAACCTGTGTAATATTGTTTGTGACATCTATATCCAATTAATAATGGTGAAAATTCTTTTGTTTATTTTTCACTGGTTATAACCTATTGGAAAATAAATAATTTGTGTAATTAATTAAACAGTTACTAAAGCTACGAAAATAAAATCACAATTATTTGTATTTTTGCCAGTTTACGTTTAGCGACTGACTATAGGATGGTCTCAAGTTTCACCAATCAGCGCTCAAAGCTCGTTTTGTAGACAAAGACATTCATGTCTATTGGATAAATATGCGCGTGCCTTACGTGGCCTCTTCGTAAAGTGCCTAAAAAAGAAACGGCACATTCTCAGCAATTCGTTGAACTGACAATTAGCCGACCGTTTAGAATTTGCCTTGCCCGATTATAAAGTGCCTGCCATTACAATCGGTCGGTGACATATATATTTATATATTTTATGGTTTCCTCTCCGTATTCTATAATAAAAAAAGAAAAAACCCATAGGGGTTACGGGCGTGACGTTAGAGACCACGGATTTCCTTCTTCTCTCGCTCTCTCGCTTCTTCACATCCATACATCTACGCATACACTACACGCATCTACTTTATATACCTCCTGTTTAACTACTACGAAAATAAATTAAAACCTATTTTGAAATCGTTTCTTACATATACGCGAATACAGTACACATTAATATGATATTTCAACGGATTTTATAGCGTTTATTTTATGTTTTTGTTCCCGAAGTTTCGGAAGAACTCACTGGATTTTGAGATCATACAATTGGAAGATCTCAAAATACTGTGAGCTCATTCTGCATAGATTGGAGCCAAATAAGCCAGCAACTTGAACTTTGCCAGTGGGACTTTCGACACTCAGTCGTGAAGGTCAAACACAAAAGGTCCATGAACATGAGTGCTGTAAAGTACTCGAAACGGTCGAACTCCTTTGACGAAATGTATTCTAAATTTTAAATGTACTTATCTTCTGAGAGAGCTGTCCAGTCGGGTTTAAGCCCGAGAACCGCAACAAATTTAATCAAAGATGAAAGGCCTAGAGTAGCATACACACATGTATGGTAATGGCTTTAGCTACAGAGTGTTCGGAGTTCGGTATCTATCTGGAATATATTTTAATAAATGGGAGTCCATTTATTAAAATATGATCTGCATGTGGTAGATGAATCTTGCAATATGAGCTTATTACTATACTAGCTGTGCCCCGCGATTTTACCCGCCCGGGTAAACGTAATGATTTTACCTACTTAATACTACCGTAACCTCATCATCATTTCCCTGTCCTTTTCCGGCGTATGTATGGTCGACACAATATGGCCGTAGCCCAGTTAAATTGATATAAATGTATTATTTATAAGCTGATTGAGATAAGACAAACACTTAGTGTTAAGTGAAGCTTGCCACAATAGATTAGGGAAAACCGCATCTAAATTGGTTAAGCCGTTTCTGAGATTAGCGGTAACAAACACACAGACAAAGAGACATACAAACAGACATAAATTGTAATAATCATTGTTTTGGGTTTTATTTCGATTATGAAGGCCCCCAATAATAGTTTTTTCTCAAATATATTCCATGTACAGAGAGCGATCAGTTACAATATTATTACATGTATAGATAGATTGTGAAGGAACAGTTTTTTATCACATATTTTCGATATACATATTCAGATATAAAATGTCAATATACATATTAATACCAAATATTGTACAAGTCAAAAACTCTGTAAGGAAACCGAGCCAGATGGGCAAAAGTCTTATTAATTTGACTAGTAACGTTGACCCGGGATCATTAAAATCTTTCACGGTTAAGCATAAACTGTGACCTAATAAATAAAGGCATGGCTCGCCAAGTGACCGTACTAGGTATTGTGTTCAAATATCTTTTTTCATATTGTTCAGATATTTCTTGTAGACATAGACTGTAATCTAAAGGTAGACTTAAATAATGTACGATATCTAATTTCATCCCAAAATGATTCTGTCTCAAAAATATTTACAGTATTTAAGACTAGGGTATATAATTAAAAAAACATGTCTAGACAACTTTCGCGTAGGTAAATCCAGTCAATCAGTTTTACTTTCCAGTTTTAACTTTTCAGTTGTTTTTTTCCGTATTAGGTAATTTTATCTTAAAGTTGCTACTCATATTCTGCTTTACTTGCGATGAAGTTGGAAAATCATGAAAAAGGCACATGGATCGGTTTTCTTAAAAAAATATTGATTTGTGAATGTTTTTAAACGGTTTTATTTAGCTCGACCTGTACGGAATTTATTTGTTTATTTGTATCAATATTAGAAATTAAAATTTAAGCACCTTCCCGTTGTCAGATTGATATGAAATTTCGTACACACATTTAATTTAGATGACAATACTTCAGTGCACATAAAATAAAAACGTTTAACTTAAAAGTGTTTTTTTATGTAATTATTATTTGAAATATTTCTTGTTGTTTTTGAATAGGTTGTAAAATAAATAATGTTTAGAAATTATAAGTCAAGTAAATCACATACCAGTAAATATTGTTAACGGTAGAACATATTCATATTTCTCGCGGAAAATAGTAAAAAAAAACCAATCAGACTATCTGTCACATTGGACACCATATGTGATCTACATATGGTCTCTTAACGAAATATAGCTGCTTGCTAATTAGCCATATTAAAGAGTTTAGACTATTTAAAATAATATAATACGAATAAAGTAGACTTTGACATCCGTGCAACGTACACTCGGCACACAAACAATGTGCGGAACAAATCTAGGCATTTAGCCGCTACACAACTAACCGCGGTCGTATTTCACGTCGTTGAGTGTGAAAATAATTCAATTGCGGTGAACAAATTTCGGGCGCGTTCAGGCGGCGGCGGGCCTCGACGCCGAGAATTTATCACTTTCGAAGCTATAGTTCCACGTTATTGGGTTTGTTATGACGTTAATTAAAATTACAAGCCGATACTTCGCTTTCTTCTTTCCTCTCATAAACAGGGCATTGTTTTGTTGGCAACTTGGCCTAGATATCTGTGTATCTGATTTCTAAAATCTAGGTCTTGAATTTTATGTTATTTAGATAAGCTGTACATTTCGCGTGGTACAATTTGTATAAGTGATTATCAATAAACTAAGAGTCGAGTTAAAAGGATAACATTTGGGTGAAGTTTGTTTTTATAAAAAAGTTTCTTTTCAATAATAGGATTGTTGCGTTTAAAACGACACGTCAAATCGTAAATTATTCGTTAAGTTAACAATTTGCTGAAAGTTTATGATATGCCTAGTCTGATTGTGAACTTTATTAGCTAAAAAAAACTATGTTAAGTATTGGTCTGTTTCGTAGTATAGTGGGTCTTCAATAAGCGCGGTTGCGCCGTGTTCAAGTAAAGCAGTAGCAGCAGTAAAACAAGGAAAGAAAAATGAGAAAAGAGAAATTTATGACACTCAACGACATTTATTAAGTATACTACACGTTTCCTCCCCTCTCTAATAAAGTTCTAAATCTGACAGGGAATGAACATTTAACGTTCTCACACATGGGAACCTATTGGAAGTTGTCCCAATAAAACAATTTCTTTGTTTCAGCATCCAAGATTTGACAAGATTTCAAGTTACAAATTGTTCTTTTTGATTACTTATTTCTTAATTCGTTTCTTAATTATTCATGACGTAGTAAAAAACGGTGCAAAAGCCTTGACTCGTCTAGTTCATCTATTTCTATTTCACTTGAACCCGATACAATTGTGTATAATTTCGCAAGTACATAATTATACGTAATGCTTTTTAATATCGTCTAATTTGCAGTCTAATTTCTATTCAACATTTTTTTTCTGTTTAAACTGTAAAACGACGTCTATTCTGAGTCACAAATGGTCGAATAAAGGAGTTGATTAAATCATAGACTAACAAAAAGATAATCTAAACTCTAAATTATTAGATATTACCTTTTTTCTGATGGCTTTCCGCTTTGTTTATAGAAGTTTCGTTGAATTTATTTAATAATTCTTTCAGCCTTACGCACCATAGTGTTAGTTATACATCATTTTTATTATAGAAAACATATGGTGATAAATAAAACCCATATGTTTTATTAATCAATGAGTCTTTTGTGATATAGAAATTCTTGTAAAGTTATCACAGAGGAGTAAAATGCTACACAATGATTGTTCGCAAATAAAACAAAACATAGGAGTAGTGCCTAACTAAATTGGCGTGGAAATTACGGGAAGTGTGGTCTTTCCAATAAGCAGAGTAGCACGGCTCGTTAACGTTGTTGTTGCGAGCCGTGTAAATGTGTCTCCTGCTTCTATTGTTCAATTATACTCTATGCTTATTCAGTCAAGGTCTTCTCGTAGGCGTTTTGTTTATTTTAATTGTGTTCCTCCCAAGTCGTATCCATTATTGGACATAATAGGTTATAACAGTTGATTGTTATTTCCAGTAAAATTATTATTTCTTTTTATCTTATTACCAGATGACCATTACTCGTCATGATAGGTATAAACATACACGCCGCGACTTATTATTGTCTTACTGGCGATAGTTCTTTGGCGTTGTCTTCAAAGTGGAAAGCATGCTTACATTTTTTTGTCTATTGTTGATCGGCACCAGAAACCGTGTGCAAGAAATATTAGTAGTAGTAGAAACAGTTTGCAATCACTGTTGAGATTCGATTTGTATGCTGCTGTAGCTACATTCTTTACATTAAAGACCGTGGAATTTAATATTCGCAACAAGATTGCGCAAAAAATTTGTTCGAGTAACGTTAAACTTTGAACGCTTCTACGAATTTTATTTATTCAAATAATAAGCGTGAAAGTTGATTGTATGAAAAGTACAAAAGTTTTCCTTAAAATACAAATGGTTGTGGGTTTTAGGTTTAGGTTAGGTTTAAAGAATTTATTCTCATAGAGACTTACGTCACTTATACGAGAAAATCACTCAATTACAATTATAACTTTAATATTTTATATTTTAATATTGTTATATTAGTATGACAATCAATGCAACAGTGGTGGGCACGAGCCCATGTAGGCGCTACTTTGTGTAATTTATTTCATCACCCCTGGTCCAAAAACGGCAAAGAAAAACATGGTGGGGAAACCGGCATGTCTTAGAACCACCAAATTCGAACACTGAGACGACCATCAACCAGCCAGCCTGGGCCAAATGGATTACGACCCCTTCCCTCTCGGAGATAATCATACTAAAATGATAACATAATCTGCAAGACACGAAGCTGAAGCTAACACAAAAAATGTCTTCTAATCATAATGTCATGTTATTACCAGTATACGTAGTTTCGTTTCATCCCAACAGATGTCAGTAACCGTTGTCGAGATAACCAATATATATAAATCAGAATATATCACAAAATATAAATTTAAGCAGTAAACCGAGATTAATGAGAGCATAATAAAGAAGAATTGCGAGAATTTTGTAACAATACTTTGTTTTATTTTATTTATATACATTAAAGAACTACGCACATTTTAAATATGAAGCTAGAAACTTTTATTCTTTGCTGAACAAAAAAACATGAAATTGACAGAATCAGGCCGTACCTCTGAATTTTAATCTTGGTTCCAGATTAGATTTCTTCGTGAATAGAAGCTACCAACAATTTCTTTTAAAAAGTGGTGCTACTGAGAAATTGTTCAATCTTCCTTGTAAGATAAAAAATGAAATAAAAATAACAGGAGTTAAAAAAATCAAGTTATACGCTATTGGGAATGAAGATATGTTGTTTGCTAGCTTCTTAAGGCAAATGGTGTAACAATTTGTTGTACATATGTGATCGTGTGTTTCATAATATATATTTGATGCTAACTATAATGTGTGTATGTGTTTTGCTTAGGATTCTGAAAACGTAAAAAAATTAGGTACAAGCTAGCTAGGAAACAAACGACGATCGTCAGATTGCAAGTTAGACAATAATCGAATAAGCTAAGTCCGGGGCCGCAATGGTACTGCGACGGCAACGCGGAGGCGAAAACAGACTCATATGTTCTGCGGTGCGGCCAAAGATAAGGAAAATGTACTTGTTCATATCGTAAAGAACTTTCAAATTAAGGTTCAAAATTATTCAGCGATACGAGACGACATTTGAATTTCGTACGACAAGCAGCGGTGCGACGGCGATTTGTCACGATTTGCAACAAAATGTACAGTGATGCACCTAATATATATATATACATTATAAACTATTAAATTTTAATATAATATCTTGGTATAGAAATATTGAATACCAAAAACAAATTGATAGTATACGCTGTACTCGTTTCTTTCGTGTAACTGGGCGTTTTATAACCTAGTTAAAAGCACGTTTATTTTTTAAATGTCTGACAGTTTTAAGACATGGTCCATCGAATTATAAATAATCTAAAAAGCGTTTTGATCTCACAAGAGCAAGAGAACCGTTGTTTAATGTTTAAATTTATAAAGTAGTTGTTTATAAAACGCTACAGTGAGAAAGGTCTGGTATGTTTGAACTGAACTCAGACTACTCGTTTATGCACAAGGTTGCCATCATTAATTATAAATCCGGACATGGTCCACGGTTACCAGTAAGATAATGAGAGGGGAAGTAGTCGATTCATTAAAGTGATAAAATAACGTACAATAATATTGAAATACAAAAAAAGGTGGGAAGGCGCGACAATAGTTCAAAAATAAATAATCAACAAAAATTAACTCTTGTATCTTAACAATAAAATTCAAAATTGAATACAAGAAAAATAAATGAAAAAAGTTCGTGTTTATTACAAGAAAAATAAATGAAAGAAGTATTCACTTCAAAAAATATGATCGCCATAATTACAAGATGGCATCCGATGTAGAGGAAGTCCACGGTAACACTAATTGTTTGGTTACACCACACGCGTCGTGTTTAATTCAAGATCGTGTTACCAAAGACAAGTATGTCGTGCATCAAACATGACACTGCACCAAACTGCCGCAGATATCATTGAAGATCAAAGTGAAGGTCTTAAGACAATTGTTTGACACTTAATAGCCTAAAAGAGTTTTGCCAATAGAAAATATATTCAAGTTTATTTTATTAAACGGTTTTAAAGAGGTTTGATAACAATTGTAAATAAGTTTCTGGCAGCATTTATCTTTGTTGGTATAAAAAATAAGCTAAACTTCTGCGTAAATAACAGATACCAGGAACACACGGCTTTTTATTAAAACCCTGTAAACTAAACAGAAATTATTTAACGATTACGAACTGTATAACTTTCTTGTAAATTGCTTTTTACCGCTTTACCGATACTAACGTTCAATTTTCTACTTCTACGGTCTGTACTTAACAATTAAGGTTGTTTTCTGCAGTTCAACTGAGAACTGAACTGAGTTTTCGTAGTCGATTTTAAATTCAGCCTGATTTTTCTGCTAACGACTATTTTAATTCGAGTTAGCTTTGCTAAAATTTGCAGTCAACTTTTTTAACATTTAAAAATATTACTACAACTTGTTTCATCATTTTTTTTCACTAATGCACTAAAAGGTTTTTTCAATGTGGTTATTTTTTTGACGAAGCAAATTTATATTTATTCAATAGTAATAATAAGTATTATCACGTCCATTCGTTACCTTAATTTCCATTTTCAGGTACTTAAATGTTGCGTTGTGTTTATTAAAGAAAACATTGGGACACCTTTACCCGTTGTCCTGGGTGAGCGACTCATTACGCGTTGCGACTACTTGACCTCGCGACTGATTGTGATGGCACAAACGCATATAACACTATATGATATTACCCCGTTGCGTCAAATCGCATCGAGACTAGACTTCTACAAAAGTATTTAGTAAAGTATTTGGTATATTTTAAGTAATTTTGTTATCATGCACATTGTCACCATAAAACGATATTAAATAAGGATCTGATGATTTCAAGTTGCTTCTGGAGTTCCCACGGCTTATGAGCATTGAAAGGCCACGGTCGCGGTGCGAGCAAGGCTGTGACGCTTACTCTCTGCGGTCTCACACGTCTACAGCTAGACGAAGAAACGTTTTCGATAACAATACACTGCACCAGTTCCATTTCAACTATGACCTTATTGTAACAACTTCACGATATCAATTCGAAACAGAATAATATGAGACACAAAGAAATAAAAAAAACTTTATCGTAAAATCTCTTAATTAAATGTCATATAAAATAAATGCTATGATTTCACTTTAAACACAACCTATTGAATTCTGAACAGCATATAACTATTTCTATTATTAAAATAAATTTCACCAATAAGAAATCAGTAGATTCGATACAAGTAACTCATGTCAAAAAAGGTTCAGACATAGTTTAAAGTGATATTTTCTTTTCTTTATAGCATAAGGCGGTAACCGAGCGACGGCTCACCTAGTATATAAGTTTATATTCATTGTCCCGTATTAAAGTATGGATTACGGTCATACTGTGGCGACTGTACATAAGTGGGAGAAGGTCATGATGACGACCCGTGATAAAGTAAGGTTGTAAAAGTTACGGAACACATATGTCAACTGAAACCATTATATATCAGAATATGACTTTTGTCAGAATTATTCGCTAAGTACTCGCTGTTGCCCGCGACTTCGCACGCATTCATCTCATCATCTTCCTCGCTGGATCGCTAGAATTATTTGTAACTCCATTACGAGTGACTCGATTTCGAGACTTGTTTGACTTGGTTGAATTATAAGTATCTGTCAAAAAGTTGTTATTGGTTGCCATAGTAATGAATTTCATGTAACAAAAGGTACCCTTTGTTCTTTTCTGTATGCCTGACAATATGTGTGCAAAGTTTCATGATAATCGTTAGTGTAATTTACTCGTGCAAGCGTAACAAACAAACAAATTCACAAAAATTTAGTTAGGATGATTACCTTTAGTCACCCCTTTCCCATCCCTACCCTATTACCAATGATCACAAAATTATAGGCGAGAAGTTCCGTTCTATATATATTTTTACATTAAATATCCTCACATCGGAAATATAAATAAACACATACATATCTTATCTCTTACACGAACTAAAAGTCTGTTTACAACTGCACTTGACGTGTTAAATTGTTTTCATGTAACGTAACGAGCACGGGTTATCAGCCTCGCTAAATACGGATTTACAACCACGGCCGGGGATTACCTACCGTATGTTTGTATCACCAACTGATTGTGAATTTCGTCAGTTTATAATCGGACGAGGCTTATTATAAACAATCAACAAATTGTGAACTGAACAAATTATTGAAACAATATTTTTTTGTCAAACGCAACAAATCTATTTTTTCTTTAATAAACATTATTTTAACATATTATTCTTAAGTTAAATGCTAGTGATCCGCCCCGGTTTCTCACGGGTAGCTTGACTAAATTAATTATGTTGATCCGGTTACTACCAACCTTCATAGGATCATTCACCATTATTCGAAATCAGTCCAGCCGCATAGTCATACATACCCACATCACCTTTTATATGTATAGATAGTAGATTATATCCGACCTACGATGTAATTATCCTCCATTTTAATTTAAACGGTAACGTAACCAAGGAAAATGGCAATTTGTAATTTGACCAGTTTATAAACTGTATACCTTAACAAGACGTGTTAACTTGCAGTGAAGATAAATTTTCAAATTAAGTAAAGTATGTATATTAGTAGTAAGTATGCTTCGTTCATATAAAAGTTAGAGCACGTTTGCAAACGTAAATGGAATTCTAGGTCTAGTTTCCGCTATGGGTCACTTATGTCGGAAGGCGGAGGTGGTAAGGATCGATCGGATCTTGTTACACAAGTTATGGCCTCTTACCGAGTTTTCTCGGACATTTTCCACCAATGTGAAATATTTGGCCCCATAAATATACCTTGGTAACTTACTTCACTAAAAGGTACGATTAATTATTGCGATTTCGCCACATCATCTGCGTTCTTATAAACTATTAAATTCACTAAGGTACATATGTATATTTTAAATATTTATGTTATATAGATATATAAACAAACAAGATTATTTTTTTTAATAATTATAATAGAAGAACAATTTTATGACTGGCATATAATATTCTAACAATAATAAAAAAATAATTAAGTTTACGAAAAAATCTATAAAAAATGATAGAATTTAGGGATGTTACAAGCTCGGAGAAAAACTGGTGGTTGAATTTCTACTGTATGTGTTATTCAGTTAAAAAACGTGACATCTTTAATATGTACATAGATTTCAAATATAGTCGGGAACTAGTTACGTAGGGAAGAACCCTTACAAATTGAATGTCAGATTTGTAACCTTGTCGCTGGCTCAAACTCCCAACTTTATTCTTATCCCAAGTTTATCTTTTACAAGCCCTAACGAATATTTTGAATGCGAATTTGAGTTTGTTAGTTTGTTACGCATTAACTCCTTGTATCCCGAAAATAAAACTATTCCTGAGGTAAATAATACCTTCAATAATAAAATGGTATCGGTTGCCATGTTAATTTTATGTTTTAACTATAACAACTTTTTGAACCTATTCGATGTTATTACACACGGAATTAGCGGACAGTTTAGTTTCAGGAAAATGAGAAATAAATGCGTGCGAAGCAGCTACAGCTATATTTGTGTCAAACTGATTGTAAACTTCATAAGTTTATAATCGAACTGGGCAAATTGACGGCAAATTATTCACAATTTAACGTAAGTAAACTGTCCTTAAAATATATATGCTGCATCTTGGTGTTTTCTGTAGACTATAAAAGAGGAATATCCCACTACACGTACATTGTTTTGTTATATCTCAAAGGGATTAGTTAGCTTTTTCAAAGAAAGTTCTCAGACGACTTGACATTTTCAACAATTATCGCCACATGTCAACCAACTTACACAAAACATTAACAAATTGTACACATATCTTAATATTTATAATTTACTCTCAAGTAAAAATCGAGTTATTTTTATGGTTCTCGAGAAGAAAAGCTGCTCGAATTTGAATTTAATAAATTATAAAAATACGACATAAAAAGAGATATTTCATAAAAAAGAAATACGTCATCTTTAGGTTAATTGCTACAAAATACCCGCAATGCCGAGCGCGATGGCGTGCTCTACTGGCGGAGGACAAACTGTTATTTGGGTCATGTGATTCATTAGCGGTTATATAAAGAAACTTATAATATTTTACTCATTAAAAATACGGTTTTGAAGAACTCAAAGATGAAAAAAAATGTTGAAGTATATCAAGACCTCGATTCTAGTAGCTTAACAATGACAAATCATTGTGATACTTGTGATTAGTGAAATGCCAAATCAACAAATAAGCGAGACCAGAGTTAAACGATTGTGTTAGAAGATTTAGGGATGCCCCCTAAATCTTCTAACACAATTATTGCATATATAGGACAATCTCAAGGCGATTCAATTTGGAAAATATGAACCAACCCACATGAGTTTTTGTTTCACGGACCAACGTAGTTAACAGAATTTGACTAAATGGTCAAATGATATGTAAAGTAAACGGCATACATCGAAACCGTCCACTCTGATTCATTGATACTTTATATTATAACAAGAAACACTGGAGAATACTTTAACGCTAACTAAAAATTGTTTATTCATATCTCTGTAGAATCTTGAACTTGTAGAGACTTACTATTGAAGATTACTCTTCGTCTAGTCGCTAAATTATGTATGCATACGAAATAAACAAAAGCTACGAGGATCATGACTTCTTTAGGTTATCTTTTTCATTCGTGTCGGTTATGACTGCGGCAGCACGTATGAGCCAATGTGTATGAACGCTAGCCAAAGTTTTGGGCCTAGCAAACAATTTGTTTGTAAGAAAACCACAGTCTAATAAATCCTTTAAAATGCAGATATACCTAAGCTCATGTACGTTTACATTCTATTTCACTGTCTTACTTCTCGACTTTCTAATCGAGTGAAGTAAAAAAAGAAGACAGAAATACTATTATTTTCATTTAATTCTCAAATCAAAAAAACATTTTGTTATCAAAATCGTATTTATCATTATTGCATGGTGCGGTGAAACTGATAATTTGTAAAAACACTGAAATACCATTTAAAATAAAGGACATAAAATACACTTCTTATATTTTATTTACGGTCCTTATTTAAGTTCTAAATCGAGGACACGGCTTTTCTTATCTAGGGTTCCTAATAACTCACCTGCCAGCTTTTGTGTATTACAAAGGAAGCGTTAATATTCCGTAGACATTGCCCATGGTACTTTTTGTTAAACTTATGTAACATTTGCAACCTAAAATGTAAGGATTACAAATTTTTTCACTTTTAAAACGAGATTTTTACATATTAATAACGATTTTACATCATAACTAACGTAATAAATGCGAACGTGAGAACGATTACCGTGAAATTTTGCAAACACATAACATAGTCAGGGGTGTAGAAAATAGCATAGGAAAAAATCTTCCACGGGGATAGGACAATAAAACCAAACCTATATTTGGTTGCCATGGTAATTCGTGACACGATTATAACACCCTTTTGACATATACCTTTCCAATCAAGTTACAAAAAATTCCCGCGAAGAAAATAAATAGCGAATGCTTGCGTGAAGTCAACTGTCACGACTGACTTAGCGCCACGGGGATAATGGTTTTCCAAAGCCATAGAACGGGTCTTGTTATTAACATTAAAGAAAATCCATATGCTTACTTCTATGTAAGGTCGAGAAGAAGCGCATTCCAATGTCGTCTGTTACGTATTGCCTGGCAAAGGTAAAGGTAGGCTCGTCCTCACAGGCGTTTCGTGACTTAGTCATGTTGCGTTTAACGGATAAACGTGATTTTATAGTTGGTACGAAACTGATATAATCTGCCTTGTCCTCGTAAGAGCGGATATGCGTAGAGATTTCTTCGCGGTAAAATTAGATTCAATTCCAGGATAATTTTCTGTTATGAGCTTCTGTGTTTGTAAAAGTAGATTTACTTCCACGTTGATTATGCGTATGACAAGAAATTTGTACGGCCAGAGATCAATTGAGTGTATATAAGAGTCAAATATGGACCGTTTTACTCTATTTTTCAATAGCTTACAATAGGCACATACAGTTAGGTAGTAAAATATATGTATACTTCTTAAAAATAATTAACAAATAAAACCTTTTACTGTAAGAGATTGTGAAATATTTGTGGCGACGAGCATGTTATCAAAGTATTCATTTAAAATTGAAACTACCGACACAAGTTCATTAGTCGACCTTTGTTATATCTTATTGAATGAAATTCGGCCAAGTTTTATATAAAAAATAAACCTTGCAATAAACGTCACCGATGAGTTTCGGACGTCATAGAAAATACTGAAGTGAGTACATGGAAGTACTGAAGTGAATATGAACGTGGTTACATAATAGAAATTTTATATACATAAACATATGACTCTATTTATATGTTCCTTTACCTAAGCGAATAAGTTCTCATGAATGTATAACTTAAATGGGGTGCAGAGAAATACAACTGTTTTAAACTCATCGAATTCGCCATGTTCTATCTATGACCTTTCTCATAATAAGTCAGTGTGTTTGTTCACCCGACACGAGGGCAACGTATTCGGCAAATAGCATCTAGATGGCGCTTTCTATACGTAAGAATGAAATTTGTAAACGACAATTTTAACGTTAGAAATATATTTTTTTAATGTTTAAGTATCCGTCAATATATTCTTTTGGTATAAATCCATGTATATATCTGTTCAGATAAAAAATGAGCGTTTATTTGCCAATCAAAGCGCTTTAACTTTGTGCGATTTCTTTTTACATAGCGTTTAAGATAACATTGAATTAAAACGAGAGCGCTGCAGAGTGAGCTCGTGGCATGGCTCCAAGTGCTAGAACAAACATTTACAACAAGTTCTAAAAGAACTTAATTACGTCGTATAAATTATCGCTGTTTGTGATGTATTTAAAGTAAAAATATATTAGTATGTAAATGTTCCTTTATACAGTCGATTCATAGGAAAACCATACTTTTAGATTTTGCGATAGCTGAGTGTTTGGCTCATCGGAAAATTTGTTGAGCTGGATTGTGTACGACGGGCAAAATAATTTCAGAAGTTATATGCACGATAAAAATAAACAAAATAGCTTGACAATGTATGGAGATGGACGAAAAAAATATTATTTTATCCTGAGGTAAGTAATTTCCGGGGCAAAGTCGTTACTAATGAAAGCTTTCATTCATCATCAAAAATTCAAAGCAAAAATAACAACTGTATATATGTAATGCTTTAATAATTACTAGTGACCAGCCCCGGCGTCGCCCGGATAGTTATGTTGATCCGATCGCTATCAAACTTCACAGGATCACGTTCAAACGTCATATTGTCAATGATTCGTACAACTGAGAATGTGCCGACCGCTTAGAATCTTCCTAGCCGGATTATAAAGTGTCTGACTGTTACTGACACTCAATCGGTGATCTATACAAACTATGATATATACTAATAAAATATCTAACATCTTGGTCCAATTTTTATATATTAAAATACATTTTTAGATAAAATATAATTGTATGATAACAAGAATTAGGAAATTGTTGTATAAATTAATTTGGAATTGTTGAAGAGGGCTTTTGAGTATAAAATTAATTAGAAACTACGTAAAGGTGTGCTCGACTCTGAAAAATTTGCTCGCACTCGAGTTGCAAATCAGATCATTATATTTAGTATTTTTTAACATTTTCAACATTTCAAGGTCACATCATTAGTGCGACTGGCACTGAAAAACTGAAAGACAACTTTTTATCTATACTATCATATTAAAACGAAAAAAGAATCGATGGTTTGTTTACGCCAGATAAACTCAAAAATTACTGAACCGCTCTTTTCTTTTTTTTATTTGTTTATCTCGTTCTTTGACTTGCCAGTGTTTAAAAATTTGACTCAATGGCATTGCAGTTCAAATAACTCGTTCGAATATTTAATCTGTAGGCTAAGCTAACCAAGACGAACTGGAACATCATACACAGGTAAAAATTTAATGAAAATTACATATTAATCTAATCTATAGGTTTATAAGAGCGATATATTCGGTAACATTTGTACATGGTATGGATATAAAATTAAAATTATCTAGCTATTAAATATCACACATAAAAATGTGCAACTTTTGTATAATGCGGAACAATACGGAAACAGTTATCAGCGTCCGAGATTAGAATCATTCATCGGTAAGTCATAACTACGAAGCTGCGAGGCCGTTCCACTCCCTCTAAGAATCTAAAAGAAGTTTTAAGTGCAGATATTCTTAGAGCTGACTTTAAAATGACCTTGACATAAAGACCGACTAATTCTTGCAATAAAACATATACAGAATGTACAGGTTGTGATACTAGTTAGTTCGCGGTTACAATTATAAAGACGTAGCTAATAACGCTGCTATCATAAATGAATTCAACAACATGTCAATGTTAGATCGAGGTCTTAACGAAATGGTGTAAGTGTATTTTAAAATAAAACGAATTCAAACGAACGAATTACTGATTTCCACAGTCAAAGCAATTTTAAACAGTCAAGTAAAATAATGTAATAAAATGATAAAAGCATAATTTTATATAAAAAGAGATTTATTCCGACTAACAACTCAATATGCAGAATAGATGAAATGAAAAAAAAAATACAGTTGCACGATTACTATGACTGCTAGCGCCATCTGCTGCCGATCACATAAATCTGGAAATCTTACATATTTTAGAAGCCGCCTAACCTTTAGACGTTTTACAGTATTGTAAATATATTGACTTTGTCAAACATATAAAACAAATGAAGAAGCTATGATAATTTGCCTTAATTTAACTATGATACTTGTGTAAGTAAGCTGTCGACAAAGAGCCGTTAGTTGGCTCGTTGTTGTATTTCTCAAATGAGATATTTTAATGTTACCCGATTGGTTAGTCTCCTTACAACAACTTCACAGGTTACCATTGTGCGATTACAACTGAGAAATAATGTGGTTCATGCGGTGGAGGGAACTTAATTACGGGTATATGGACATTCTTAATCCGCAGCGGCCCTAACCTTACATATTTTTTATTCATCAGGATGAATATGGATTAGTTGCCATCATAAGGTTCACGCGTGGATTCCAGTTGTGGGCACGATGGGTATGGTATTCTCACAGCCCTAGACTTGTTATGTCACACTTTCATCGTCTGTTGAAGTCGATATGCTGATAATATTGTATCCAATGCCTTTAATAAAAATGAAACAATAAATCGTGCGTGATTCATAACGTAGCGAAGAACTTAAGTTCTTAAATGAAGACTAATCATCATTTATCTTCTATCTAGCGTTTAATTTAATTGGATATCTTTTACAGTTGTAAAAAACTTATATCGATCAGATTAGTGGTTTACTAAAAAAGGGCGATATAAGGAGCACCCATAACCGACGAGCATGCATGCGTAGATGTATGAATGTAGAAGAAGCGAGTGAGGTGTGCCAGGATCGCGCCAAATGGAAATCCATAATCTCTGCCTACCCCTCTGGGTGACGGGCGTGAGCGCATATTTATTTTATTTATTTATTTAAAAATCGGTTCAGTAATTTAGGTCCAATGTGACAATGTGATTTGATAACACACATTTACCGTTCGGATTTCGTGAACGCGCAAACTAAAATTTTACAGGTTACACACGGCTTTGCCCGCGTAGATCGTAGAATTACACACAAAATCTTAGTCATATATTTTGTAAACATCTCTATTGTAGGAATGCACTGATTCAATCATAAGCCAATTCGTACTTTAACTCGCACATGGCCGATTTAGCGTGTCTGTGACAACAATGTTTTCTGAGGGCTGGATTAGCGCCCAATCAGGTCGACTTCTTATGTACCTACATATTTATCCTTATAGGTTATAAATTGATTTATTAGGTAGTTTTAAGAAAGTATGTCTAGACGAATTTATTTTTAACTGGTGAAATACTAAAGATCCGCGATATTAGGAGTTCCCTAAACTGCAATGAATTAATGCGTCGATTTGAGCATATAAAAGAAGCAAAAATGTCAGGAACATGCCAAAAAGAAATCTTTAATCCGTGCCTGCCTCCTTGGGTAACGGGTGTGAGGCTTTAAAAATAAAACTTTGGAATATGCGCAAACATCAAATGTGAAACGTTTGTAACGTTGACAAAACAGAACAAACTGACAATACTGACACCGACTGTATCAAGATCAAGGTGCGACTTGACAATGACTGGAAGTATTCGTCGAGTGTAACCGAGCGTACTGATAGGCAAACAATGTCGCCGCATGGTAAACTGGCGTCAACACTGTCACACGGAACGAAAGCTATCAGTCAGAATTCTCCACGACTGTCAGCCGATTTGCAACATAATAACTCAACGCTCCGAAAGTGTACCGAAAAACTGCGGCCGCGCTCTTCGGTAGCCGAGACAAATGAGCTCAGTCGCGTGTGTGCGTGTGTGTGAGCTAATGAGACGTGTTGGTGTGTTAGTGCCTGTGTGTGTGAATTACATAACCAAAACTAAAGCGTAATCTGTGTCTAAAGCTTCAGTTCTCTAAAAAAATATGAATGAAAAAAAAAATAGCGCTCCAAAATGAGCTGATTGTAGTTTAAAATATTTCTCATTGAAAATAGAAATATTTTTCGTACAATTTAGACTTTTTAATTTTGAAAAACAAAACCGGCTCGAATATATCGAGACACGTACGTATAATTAAAAAAATATACATGTTAATAAACTAGAGCATTGTTGTTTGCGGCGAACGAATCCGTAGTGATTTAAATATCTTTTAAGTTTTGCGCGCGCATTTTATATCTTAGATTCGTTTATGAAAACTATATTTAACTAACATTCGCCTAGTTTGTAAAGGGAGCGATCTGCCATGACTAACAATCTTATTGAAGGCTGTCCGTGAATTTATGCAAATTCTGATTTATCAGTTTTTTAACGTAGACGTTTTTATGAGATGCGCAAAGTTCTACAATGTTCTACATGGATACGTCTATGAGTCTATTCTAGTCAATTTCCACAATATCTTTGTCATGTATCAACCGTCTAGATAGGTGCAATTTTTAAACAGATATCACTGACATGCGAAAAGGTTTTCAAAAAGTTTTTGGTTGTTTAATAAACATTTCTATCAATTGTCATTCTCTCTGACAACATTACGAATAGATTAATTGACCTTGGTCTATTTCGATAAAAGTAGATAAGAAAACAAAATTAAGTTATAAGTGTAGAAACTATTGTATAGCCAAATAATATAAGAGTTGAAACACTTATGAAATATTGCACAAATGTACTCAATAGAATTGACTGATTCCAATTAATTTACCGAAAGAAGAAGTAGTACCATGCGAAGTATTCGCACAGTGGCAGTAAATGTGGGGGTTATCGAAATTTTTTTTATTTAGAAGAATGGGGCAATCATGGAACGGATCACTTCAAGTTAAGTGATCACCACCGTCCATGAACATCGGCAACACTAGAGGATCTGCTGATGCGTTGCCGGACTTTAGGTAAGTAACTTCTTTTCTTGAAGGACCCTAATTCGTATTAGTATGGAAGTGCCGCTGGAGATGAGATTATTCCACAAGGCATCCATGCGAAGCAGGAAATTACGCGAAAACCGCGCGGTATTGGGATGCCCACCATTAAGGTGGTGTGGTTGAATTTGGAGCTCAAACAATTTTTTTTTTTTGAAAAAGGCGGCAAACGAGCAAGCGGATCACCTGACGTCAAGTGAGCGCCACCCATAGACATTCGCAACAATCAAATGTGTTGCAGATGCGTTGCCTACCTTTAATGGACAGAGGAGGGCATAGACAGGAATAAGGATATTTCCTTTTCCCCGTTTACCCCCTCCTCGTCCAATCCTCTTCCCGTTTCCCTCCTATCCTTATGAGGAAAGGGTGGGAAGCCACCGGTCGAGCCGGCCCATTCGTTCAACAGATGTTGTTGTTGCGGGCTCTACCACTGTTAAAAAACAAACAAGGGACAACACAAACAACAACACAAAGGGAACTGACATTTCTTCGCAAGGCCATACGGTCATTGATCGTCAAGGGTAAAGGGTAAGGCGTCAAGCCGATCATAAAGTATTTAAAATCAGAAGAATATAATTGAATGAAGTTTCCAAGAACTAAGTTAGAAAATATTATTTAGAAGCATAGGTTTTCGGGATCGCTCAATTCGACAGAGGTCCAAATGCCACAGACATTCCACACCACCTTGATCGTTGGCATTCCATTGTCAAGCGGTTTTCGTGTAGCTTCCTTATAACTGTTACAATGAGTAATGTGTACCGCATATATAACCTTGTCCGAATCAGATGTAACTAGTTAAAACTAACAGGTAACCTGGAAGGTCGCGAGTTAACTGTCACGAAGGGATATACGCATTGAACAATGACTGTAATCACATATTGCGTCTTATTCAACTAACCAATTCTGACGTAGAGGAAATATGTTGCATACATTTTTGAAAGACAAGATTGGATTAGGACTGCCTAATTAATGGAATCAATTTGCAAACTACATACAGAGTTAATGCAATTTCTTTTTCCGTAATTACTGTCAATACTAATAGAATACTTTGCTACACATAGTACGTACGTATAGCGAAGGTGACGATTAAGTGCGTCCATTCATTGACCTAATTAGGATTTTGAGTAAGTTTCTTCTACATCTTTATCAATATACGGAAATCTGTTGATGAAGAGATGTTGAAATTAAATTAACTAATTTTACGGATTTCATCGGGTTTATTTAGTGTTTACGTTCCCTAAGTTTCGGCTACTTTACATCACTTCTTGTTAGTCCTCCCCCTCTTAATTTAGAACTCGTAAAATTTGTCTAAATTTAATGTGTAGTATTCGTATTATAATCTAGATGATGTTGATGATGCTCTAGCTAATATGTATTTTATTTGTGACTGACTTGTCGGTGTTTGCTTTACGAAAGCTGCTACAGTTAGACCAAGCTCGGGGTGACCGAGGTCGGCTACAAAGGGAACCTCAGTTCGAGTTGTTACTTTTATTTTATCGGATGTTGCCGCGCTCGTAGGGCGCCTAGCCCGACAGTCTATGGAGTAACCTAATTAAAGCGACCCGACACTAGAACCTAAGAGTATTGTGATCCACATTGTTATTTTTTCCTTAGCTCTTTTTTTATAGAAGAAGGTGGCAAACCTGTGACCACCACTCATTGGCATCTGCAACAAATTAATGATGTTGCAGATGCCTTGCCTACCTTTAACGAACAGAAGAGGGAATAGACAGGAAAAAGGATATTTCCTTTTCCTATCACAGCCCTGCCCGTCAAATTCTAATCCCGCTCCCATCCCTACCTTATTAGAAAAGGATGGGATGATGACTAGATTTGGCCACCAGAACCTCACACGTCAGGCGAAACACATAATACTTTTACTTCACGGCTGTCTTCTGTGAGGTTGTAGTATTTCACCGGTCGAGCTCTGCCACTGTTTACACATCTACAATATATGTTCTTTCTACATTTATTTTAATTATTTTTACATTTACATATAGATTTGGAGTTCCATTAATGTTTTCAAACATATAAAAACAAAGAAAAAAGAAGGTTGAAATAAGATCAAATTTACAATTATAATTTTAAATTTTTATACAATTCTAAATTATTACTAAAAATATCAATATCTATAAAAAATTATTATACATATCAACACTACGTCTAAAAAAGTTATTACAACTAAATACTGATTTATAAAAAGGAACGACGAATAATTTTTTAATTTAAGGGGAGTCTGAATAATTATTTAAAATTGTATAAAGATAAACTTGGTCAAAATAAGTTCTTACTGATGTAAGAGTTGTAAGATTGTGACAACTAAGTGAGCTATTACATGATATGTACGTGTAGTTTCTGCGTTATTCAAGACATTTTATAAATTTCTTTTGTATTTTCCCGATGCGAGTCTTATGACATTCACGAAAACGTTTATAAAATTATATATCATAAGTAGGAATAACATTCCTCAATCACTGGAAAAACAAGTCTTAACGAAAAATGTAAATAAACTAAAATTGTATTTGGTTCCAGAAATCGAAAACATTCTTGAGTTTTATACATTTAAAATATAAAATTCATAAGCAATTCACGGGAGAAACGTATCATCAGTGTTTAAAAAGATAAAAGATGAATGGAGTTGTTAAAACTAAATATTTAATGAAGCATAAATATATTTTTAAAACGTTTGTGTTTATAAAACTGCAACCTTGTTTTAACGAGCATATTTTGAATAAATAAAAGAAAAAAATCTATATACTTAATACATCTTTATATTATCTTTTATATAAACTAAAAACTAAACTAACTAACAGATGTTATGGGGCCTAGAGAATTGAACTGTGCAACAGAGATTTCAGTTATAACGTAGATGAGCACAAAGGATTTTTCTAAATTGATCCCCATAAAGGTCTAAAGTAGGGGATGAAAGTTTGTGCGAAGCCGTGTCGTAAGTCAAAATATAAAGTTACTCAACGTTATTTTAGAATCATCATCATCATCAGCAGTAGATTTGGGTAATCTATACATAGAATAAAAATGTAACTGATCGCTGTCTATACGTAGAAGATTTGAGAAAAACAATTATTAGGGGCCTTCATAAACGTAATAAAACCCAAAACAATGATTATTAGAATTTTTGTGTGTTTGTCTGTGCGTCTGTTACCGCTAATCTCAGAAACGGCTTAAGCGATTTGGGTGCGGTTTTCACTAATGTATTGTGGTAAACTTCACTTAGCATTTAGTGTTTGTTTTATCTCAATCGGTTTATAAATAAAAAAGTTATATCAATTTAACTGTGCTACGGCCATACTGTGTCGACCCCACATACGCGGGAAAAGGGCAGGGAGATGATGATGAGGTTACGGTAATATGGAGTAGGTAATATCTTTTCGTGTAAGTAAAATTGCAGGGCGGGTGAAACCGCGAAGCACAGCTAGTTCATAAAATATTACTGCCATCGATGATTCGAAGTTACATAGGCGATCTAAAACAAGATATCTATGTAACACTTCATAGTTTTCTGGAAAGGTTATATATGTATTGTTTTTATATAACTTCATTCAATGGTAGATAGTTAGCAACGTATTTTTATATGATAACAGGATGACAATGATGTAGTCTTTGGATTAATTATTTTAGCACCACTGCATCACAGTTGCAACTATAAATCCCAGTGACAGTTTAGTGACTAAGGGTCTCAAGGAATTTTTCATTGTAATTTTATACATTAATTTAAACATGAATAAATATAGAAATATTGAAGTCTGGATTTTTGAAAAAATAAATTGAAACATGTTATATCTGCAAGGTAGATTTAATTTAATACTTATCTTTAGAGTTATAGCTAATCGCCGGGTCGTGCGAAAATAAAAACGAACTCTGAATGCAAATGTGCTATATTTTAGAGGTGACTGATGTAGGTGGGCGATGTTCATCTATTTGAAAACTATGTAACCCTGTGTGTGACAGCAGAGTGCATATTTAATACGTGAATCAAGTTTTAGTAATCTAACACGCAATTGTTGTTGATGGAATGCGTTATTTGCCGCTGCTAAACGATTACACAGATTAAATTCGATTTTAAATCGTAATATCAAATTTTCTACGCTAATGTATAAACAATACCAATGTTAAGGCTCTGTGATTTGGTCCTTGAGTAGATAATCTAGAAAATATTTAATGGATAATAAAAAAAAGCTATTTGGGATATTACTTTAAATTACAATGCAAGTTAAAGCCAAAGATTGCACTACTATAAACGTATTTTGGAGATATTAGTTAGTAGTTGGTTATATTATTAGTAGTTTAGGTAATATTTTAACTTTAGTAAAATTACTGTAGTGCCATTCGAAATTCTATTGGATGACTTCGTTACTTAAAAATTAAGTTATTTAAAAGTATTTATATTTATAAATAACAATACATTTTAATATTACGTTAATATTGTAATCGCTAAAAAATTCACGTCTAAAAACGCCAATGGTTTGGCAAGAGCACCCGTTCCCTGTTCGAAATCAAAATGTTAAACTTTGTAACAAAACTAAAAAATATATTCAAATAACATGTCAACTGACGTATCAGTCAAATTATT
>JWHW01050521.1:15841-40356 GCA_000931545.1 Papilio glaucus | reverse complement strand
ACTTCTCACATATTTTCCATTTTCGAAATCCCATAACGTTACCTCAGTTTAGTCCGTTTCGGATAAAAAACGTAAGATCTTGTTATTAATTTTGGCTTTTATAACATTGTTAAATCTAATACAAATCTATGTAATGATTCTAAAATGCTTTGTGTTTAACTAACAAATCCTTGCACGGGCCACTGGAGACTAAAGTTACGTTCTCAATGTAATTACGTTACAAATTATAAAGTAAGTGTAACAATGAAGCATGCTGTAATCGTTTTTGTCCGCTCCTCCACGGTTTTTTAATGCTAGCAAATTTGATGGTTTAGATATAATACCAAACATCGTGCAGATATTATCTAGTTAGGCTTTACTAACCTAGCAAAATCATTAATGACCTCATGAACGGTTGATTCCTTACTCGACTTCCGCCGCGCAGTCTTTTGCCTTCGATTTCCCCTACCACAATAGTTTTTCCAAACTTTCACCCCTCTGCGGATTGTGTGGCCGAAGTACGTGTGAATGTTGGTATATGCTGGAGTCTAAGCGCGTTTGCGTTCGGAGCTGGGTCAAGATCGACTCATTGCTGCGTTTCGCAGTTTAAGATATTCTAAGGATTCTTCTCCATCACATTTCGAATGCAACAATCCTTGGTCTCTCTCTCATTGTCCACGTTTCTTCTGCATACAGGAATATCGGGAAAACCAGGGCTCGAATCAATGTGACCTTTTACATCGGGTCTTTTTATAAGGCAACGATTTTGTATTGTAGTATAGAAGACCACTGTAGACTTTCAGGATGCCTAGATGCACAGTACTAAATAAAATCCAGGTAAAGGGAAACACAACAGTATTCTTTCTCACGACCTTCTCGTCCAACAGCTCGAGTCAGAATGCTCAACCGACCTTTTTAAAGTGACCCGACAGACTAAAGTGTTGCCAGTACGAAATATTCGAATTAAATAGTTATTGGCCAGGAAACTAGTATTTTTACTTTCAATTTAATAAAATAAAAATGTTAATTAGCGAACCCTAGTAGTGGGTATATAAATTATGGATTTTTTTTTCTATCGAGAATTAAAATAAGTACCTGTAAATACGATAGGGCAGCGTTGAAAATCAGTGTTGTGGACCCCATAACCTATGCTAAGCGCTGTCCCAATCGTTTGTTAATTTTAAATTTGTGATGTGTATCTATTTACAACTTTTAACAACGAAGTGAATAAACTTTTTTCTTTATTTCTTTAATTCGCACGTAATCCGTATTATAAATGGAGCAGAGCAGTTGATGTGACTTTGTGACAAGCATACTGTGATTGAAATCCATTATATAAAATTCTACTGTATCACTTTAACAAATGATATGTACTCCGTTGTTTCTATATATATAAGACTATAATTCTAGGTTAGTTATAATTAATTGTAAGTGTGAAATATATATGATGTGGATGTACTAAAATACATAAATAAATAAAAAAAATCCAGCAGGATACCAACAATACTTTTCTACTCGTTTTACTCTCCCCCCCGCTACTCGTTGACTAGCAAATTCAAGAAATTTTTATACTAATGAAGACATGGTTTTTTCATGTTGTCACATTTTAATTTTGGTTGATAACTTACGTTGACAATAAATCAGACTAGGTCTATTAAAACTTCGGCTTTCTTAAGATTCATGACAATGATGATAAACGAGGCACAGTCACGATATTGCCAAAAGCAAACTCTGGCAAATTGCTTTTGCGGTTTATGCCTTGTACCGCTTGCCTTCACCAGAGTTGACCTTCAATTTTTGATCGACTTGTGTACCCAAGAGACTACGTGTTTTACGGATACTAAAACAGTTTAGGCTAAGTCTCACCTTATATGTAAGCGGGACAAAAAATTATGACGATGAAAAATGTCCCTTTCGACATACATACATCATAAATAACCGCTACAAATTGCGTGCCATTAGCGCAAATGGATTGAGTATGTGTGAAGATTAATTAATCTCTTTACACGCCTTGTTTAATTAACGAAATCACAGAATGACAATAAAATGTATGTGTTTAGACGGTTATATACAATGTCTATACATGGATATGGGTCACATTTGGTCTTAACAATTTCGGTGGAGTGGTAGAGAATGCTATCCCTGTCTACCTCAATTATTGTTAAGACTTGTGAGCTCACAGTATATAATGTTTTACATATTTGTAATGTGATCATAGCTGTAGTCAACAGCTAAACGGTCTGTCAATTCTCGAAACTTGTATATCATAAGTTGGAAGTAAGAACTTTTACATAAACAAGTTATTAAAATGTATCCTATGTTTATTAGTAACTTACACTTACATAGTTTCCCTCTTTACCTCACTATTATTATATCATTATTCCAATTTTGTTCTATACTTGCTTATTTACTTACGCACGTATTTGATAACTGATATTTAGTAATTGTTATAATAAATATATAAACGTTTTTACGAATAAAAGTTACAGCTCTATTCCGTAGGCCGTAGATTCAGCCTTTGTCGCATCATACGTTTGTCTAAATGACTTATATCCCATATTGTTTTTAAAAGTTACAACGTTTTTAAACATCAACTTCACGTCATAAGTTTAGAAGATAAATCTAGATTTTTATGCATTCCATATTCTTTAAACAATTTTTTTCTTTTATTTTACTTAGGTATCAGATCATAAACTTGGTTCAAAAATGTATCTTGATTCATGAAAAATCCACCATATTTGTTTTAAAGTAAAATTTATTATTATATGTTTCAAGAAAGATATATTTTGTGTTACATAAATAAATAGATTAGTAATCTTGCGTTTGTTTACATTTCTCGTACAAAAATGGAAACCCAGGAAGGGAGACGGCAGCAGAATTTTCTTAAAAATAATAAACATTTGCCTACTAATTATAATTTATACTGGCCGTAAATCAGGCGGAACATATTCTTATCGAAAAATCAAAACAAACGTTAACCGGTTACCGTCCGAGTCGCGGTTTAATTTAAGTGTTGTTTACGTTTGAGTTAAGTGAAACAGCCAGGTAAATGCGCCTATCCTCGCCAACTGATATTCCACTCACCGCGGAGTACTCAGTTTATTTTCACAGAATGTAATGTAAGCCAGTAAATAAACAGCTCTCGGCAGAGCGTCCGCCGGCCACTGAACCCGTTACATCGTTTTTAGACCGACGACCTTGTGTGAAACTATAATGGCTTTAATTTAATAACTTCCTTCGAAGTAATTTCAGTATCGGTTTGTGGAAGCGACGGCACCGGTACGTGTGCCTTACGTGTTACTGAGCTTCCTGGGTCTGGGTAAACTTTAATATTTAGTATGTGTTTTCGCAACTCGTGTATACAACAAAGAACAGTTTCATTAACGAACGGTGCTACCAACGACTTAAGAATACTTTGCCAGTCTTTTTGTAAGAAAGAAGAAGTGGAAAGGCAGAAGAAGTAGGGATGCGATGACGAATTTCCCGCTCAAAAACGGGATTAAAGTTCTTACCATCCTACAAACAGTTAATACGTCTTTTAACTCTCAATGTTACGTTTGCTAAATTATCTAAATTAAGCTATACAATGCAATTTTTCATTTGTTTAAATGCTGTGGGTGTGTGATGTATATGTTTGTACAAAAAACCTAGTTCAATTAGTCGAATGACGCCATCATCTGCCGTCTAGACACCAGTTACCGTTTTTTGTCAATCAACACATAAAAAGTATAATTATTTAACATCCTACAATTTTTTAAATCTATTGTCTTCGTTAATTGATAGAAATTTATTAGGCTTTATTGTCACATTGTACCTCTAGGTTTTATATTGATTTTGTATTTTAAGTATTTCAAAATCTAAAGTTGACTACTGAAAAATGATTGATTTTAGAAATGTGTTATTGTTGATGTTTAAATTGTCACCGAGATATATAATAGTAATTTAAGACATACTTATTATATTACTCTTAATAATCGACGTAATTAAGTATTTGTGCTCATTATCAACTATAAATGAAATTTATGATTTTTCTATCAAGTAAATATTAGTTAAAGTAGAGATGCAGCTTTATATAGATTCATTCTGAAAAAAAAAGCAGAATCCAAATCCTTGAGCTTAATAAACGTATTATTATTTTCTTTTCTCACAACAATTTCTTCAACAATACACCATTTAACGGAGGCTCCCATTTAAATTCGCCGGCAGATTATTTCCCGGTCGCTTGGCCTATTTTCCTTTGGGGTGACGCAACCGGGTCGCGGCGCAGCCCGCTGCTCGCTCGGGCTCCGTCCTCGCCCCGGGGTTAGAGTCGCACAGTAGTCGAGACTGAACATTTTAATTATTCGACCAAAGAAAATATCTAACATTTCGTATGTTAACTATATTTTTAATACTAACCTCTACTGTAGCATTTCCGAAAATATATATTATGTACTATCGACCCGCCCCGGCATCGAACGGGTAGTTTCTCCATACAAACTTTCTTCCCGTACTTTAGACCTTTAGAAAGGAAGAAGTCTTAAGAAAGGATTTTTCTAAATTGGGATGAATTTAGACAAATCTTTTCTTAGTGCTCGCCTACGTAATAAAAGAAATCTCTGTGCAAAATTTCAAGCCTCTAGCTAGGCCCAGTAATTTGGGCTGTGGGTTGATACGTCAGTTAGTTGGTTTCTTCCTAAATATATATAAAGATTTGTACATATACATTAAAATGATTTTATTACTGTCATTTAATTACATAATATTGTCATTGTTATGGCTTCAGATAAAATTTAGTTTGCTTAGCTCACTGTCGACACAAAAGCCCTTTACGCTCATAGAAATTTGGTTCCGGTTGGTTCGTGTTGACCTTTTATATACATTTTGTTGGACGACATTGTTACGGACTCGGTTCATTGTCAAATGCCTTTCAGGTTAATGGTTGTAGTTCCGCTGGGACGGGAAAAGTTCATCGAGTGGCGTCGTTGTCAAATGAGGTAAAAAAACGGAAGATATTTTTTACATTTACTGTTACTTGAATTAAATGACCTCCACGACTTTAAATTAGCGTAGAGATATACAAAGATATCATTTCTCTAGTTTATCAGCACTCGAACGATCCCGAAACTAGCTTATCTTTGTGACTGGTACAAATTTTATTTAACCGACTCTTAAGAAAAACCTACTAAAACTTAATAACTTTTGTAAATTTATAGTTCAATAATGATCGGCCCCGTGGGTAACACTAATTACGTGGATCGCTTCCAAACTTCACAGGAATCTGAAGATTTCCTGTAAATCTACTCCAAATCGGCCCATCTGTTTCGGTATCCATAGGGAACATACACATACATACATATATGTGTGTATATGAATAAATTACATATGGTGTAAAGTCAATACAAGTACACTGTTGATTCGACATTGTTAAAAATTATAACCGCTACTCAAATAATTTTAAACTAGTAATAAACAATGGATATCAAATTAATTAAATATCATTTGATATGTCCCAGTTGCCCCTCTAGAATTACTGCTTCGAGTGCATTTAAGTGCATTTACGATTTATGTAAATTATCTAGAATTATATTTGAAAGTTATGACACACTTTTAATGTTAGTGTTTATTGACTAGACTTTACCTTGAGGTCAAACGCTATGCGACTCGCTTCTCGATGTTTTACAGAATACATTTTGGAAACATGAGAACATTTTCATGCCCGCAACTTTTCACGTTATATTCGGAACACTTTACTTCCTCTTTTCCAGTAAGTACATGTAAGGACTGGAATGCTATTTCTAAGCAAGGTAATTCCCTCAATTACTAAGTGTCTTACCGTGGATATCCACTGCTATATCCCGATACAAGGTTTATTTCTTCATGTGTTTTCTCCAGTGTGAAACCACGGTTAAATTGTAGAAACTTTATCACTAATTTATTTATTTATTATTCAATAACCTGTATAACGAAGGTTAAAAGCTACGAACTCGTCCAATTCAAAACAAATTATAGTTACAAATTGATCTTGTATTGGTTTATTCTTGATTAATGTGGCATTCTATCCATCGATAGCGCTGGACTGTGGCCAAATCAATGCAATCCAATGACAGCACACTCGAACGTCCTGATTGAAATATTTACCGCGCGTACGTCGCTGAATATTCAGCCGGTAGGCGAATGGAACCTGTTTGTTTGTGTTGGTGTATTTCGGTCGTACCGTCGTGGTTTATATGCACGGTTATATTCTGGCCTCAGTTTGCTTGCCTCGTAAAACCGCGACTGTTTACCTATTGGCATCACATTGTATGTTTGATTTTACAAAACTAGGGTTTTATTCCAATGGTACCATGGTAAGCCCATCAGAAAGGTTCTTACCACCGCAGTGCCATAGGATGGTGCTGCTAAGTAAATTATCAAGCTATCGTACTCTATCTCAAAAGTAATGTGATCCGGTGGGGAAGTTTGTATTTCAGTTCTACTTTTTTAAATATATTATAAAGCAAAACGTAGTCTGCTGAGTGCTACCACACTAATATGGGTATCTCGTTCCATCTTTTAACATTTCTGCTTGGTTAGTCTCAAGCGAAGCGCATGTTAACGATCAGTATTAAATTGTAATAGGTTTGAAGTCTTCCAAACACTTGATTGATTAGAACAATTTGTACTAAAGCTATATATACATCCCGGTACCAAACGGCAATCACTCAGCCGGAGGACATCCTGATGACATGCCCGAATTTAAGCTGAACGGTGTCATCCGTTCAATAGCAAGTCAGCTAGTCATATTATATCGTCCAAGACAAATCTTGCACTTCCATTTTGCAAAGCGGTTTTTTTATGGTGGCAACGAGAAATAAATATCAATATATCGCCCTTCTTTAGTATGTCTCTACTTTTGTCACTACACTGCAAGTTCTCGTTCACTTAACATCAGGTGATCCGCATGCTTGCTTGAAAAAAAAAACATGATGTTAAGTGACCACTACCCACAGACATCCGCAATAAGCAAATGAATCGCAGATGTGTTGCTGCCTACCTTTAATGGACAGAGAAGGAGGTAAACACATTCCCTTCCCGTCCAATCCTCTTCCCCGTCCTATCCTATTCTTACTAGGGAAAGATGGGAAAGGACTGAAATTGGGCCTCCTAACCTTAATAATAAATAATAATACATTGATAAACACCTATGTATCTAATATTAGATACATAGGTGTTTATCAAAAGTTTGCAGTGAAGTGACAAAAGTAGAGATGTACTAAAGAAGGGTTTATTCAGTACCCGTAACCAATGTGTATGTATGGATGCGTAAATGGACATTTGGCGTAATCGCGCCAAATTGAAATCCATGATCGGTCTCACTGACATAGATTTACTACTCGTTTACAGAGTATGTGTGAGTTTAGTATATATACTGCCTACTACAATATGATTTACGGGCGTCTCCAATTTCAAAGTATTTTTGTAGTACAATATAATGTACAAGGTTTCATGTTACAATTACATTGTATTGAGTTACCAAAAAAACACACGAACCCTCAACCTGTAACGCCGGCGCCGCACTGTCGCGTCTCCGAATGAATGTTACGAACGATTGGCCTCAGTACTGTTTAGATTATTGTTACACGACCTTTGCTAAATCTATTGGGAAAATATATCTCTATTCCTAATCCAATCGTTTATACAGATTCAAAGTTAGAAGATTTATTGATTCAATAATTTATTATCTAACCCCCATAAACTATAATAGTATGATTCAGTTTATCTGGTCTTTATTTACGCAGACTTAATTTTAAACTTTATTTTTATAGATTGCTCTGTGTAAGTTCAGCACGTCAAAATTACACAAATATAAATAAATATGCGATAACGAACGTAACCCAGAGGAGTAGTCAGAGATCAGGGATTTCCATTTGGCGAGAACCTGGCCCACCTCTCTCGCTTCTTCTACATCCATACATTTACGCACACATGTTCGTCGGTTATGGGATCTCCCTATAAGGCCCTTTTAGTAAGCCACTAATCTTATAGATTTAAGTTGTGTAAGGGCGTCCCCTATCAACACTCACTTTTGCAACATAAATTTGTTTCGTTGTTCTCTCTTACAGTCACACATTTCCCTTATAACGCTATTTTCAATACGTTACACAAAACGTTTGTAACTTTGTGGTATATATAGCAATCTTATATCCATCGTCACAATATTATTGGCTGTATGTTTTTAATTATTATTCTGTTGCTATTATTACTTAAGAATCAAAAATAAACTGGAATATTTGAGCTAACCTGTCAGGATTCTGGCTCTTTTATTTAATTGTATGTTTACTCGGCTAGTAATGCGGACGCTTGTGTGTTAGGCTTTCTATGCATATAAATACGAGACAGGTAGTCTATTAACGGCGATGATGTGATGAACAGAACGGTACGACGGAATCGTTTCCTCGCTTTCCCGGACGTATTGGACGGTTTTGCCTTATTGCGAACGTTTTATGCGCGCCTCGTTCCTAACGGTCGGGCTTACGTAAGAATTAACAAGCTACTTTGGTTACCGACTTGTGTAAATAAACATTAGAAAGAATTGTTGTTATTTAAATTGTTTGTTATCTTTACTGCTATAATAATCTGCAATATGGTCGAATTATTACTATTATTAATATGTAACTGCAATGTTCTAGTAGATCTACCGATCTGGTCAAGGTTGCTGAGCCTACTGGATGAAGACGGGGGGAGACCGTTATGTGTGAAATTTCATGGCCGAGGCCGATATCTGTTCGCTTAAACTATGTACTAGTTGTTTCCTAATTTATTAATAAAAGTGTTCTAAGTTAAAAGACTTGTGCAATAATGTCAAAATGATATTTAAGTAATAAATTTTAACATAAAACATTTTGCTTAAAATGAATTTAGGTGTACCTAAAAGTTTTCCTATAGGTGCCAATAGAGCTGAATGTAACCTGGAGTAAAAAAATATAATGCGATCAGTATGCAGACGCCGTCCGGGTGCAAAACAATCGAGGTGCAACGAACTGGAAGGAAGGGTCCTTGCCATAACCGTGCCACGCACCATGTACGATTTGAACTGTTTTAAATGAATCACGCGTTTTATACGCTATTTCGAGACCTGGGAACCACTCGGCTGTCGCCAGTGATTTCATAGTTCAATTAGTCAGAGATAGCCACGCGGTGTCTGTATAGACATGCAATTAATCTTTACTAACTCTCTTTGTTCTTTTTTATTGTGTCTGGGTAGTTAACCTAGCTTTTATACGTAACTGTGCTTTGGTGTAACCATATATAACTTCGAGCTGAACCATATATACTAACAGATTGGGTGAAGGACTCTCGAATGACAGGGAATATAGTTTGGTGCATTGTATCTGCAAAGTCCTGCAAGCAGTGAATACAACAATTTATAACGTAAAGCAATAGAAGAGGAACGGTTGTCGAAAATAATAACTATTCTGTTTTTTTTTTAAATTAAAGACGTAAGATTTTCAAATAACAAGAACCCTTATAAATATTATCTCTTCACTAAACTAATGGAGAACAAACCAATTACAATGGTGAAACTTTCAATCTTTTTATAGTAGAGGTGGTAAACGAGCAAGCGGTCCTTACTCATCAGACGAAACACAGAATACTTCTACTTGACGCCTATCTTACCATATCACAGGTCGAGTCGGCCCATTCGTGCAACAGATGTTGTTGTTCATTTATGTATAAATATCGTATGTTTTCGTATAAGGCAGAGATTGGCGCCAATAACAAGATTATGTCTTCGTAACGCGGCGATATAACAGTAGTAATATAATCATATGAACGACACAGTAACGGCAGTTGTGTTGGCACGTGTTCCTTATACGCGAAGCACACGTGTTTGAACCCTACCACGTCGCTACGCTTATCCAAACAAGGGTTTGCTATCAAAAGGAGATACATTAATAAGATTAGGCGGCAATAAAGCCCGAGTAGAACTAAGTGCATTGCCTCACTTGATAGTTATTTTATATATAATATGCTCGCTTTATGTGTATATATCTCTACGTCGACTTTTGTACATAACAACCTATATGTTAAAATTGTAATTGAGGGCAGTTAACGTTCACGAGAGTTATCATCTAGTTTTTAAGTGACAGTATTAGGGTTTATATAATTGTCAAGTTAGGTTCTTATCAATAACATTGTATTTATTCCAAGAACTAATTACACAGAAATACAGAATAATTATTAAAGAAACATTTATGTTCCTATTTTGCTTTAAAATGCGGAGGTAAGGTTTTATCTACCATTTATTACGGTGCATCTTAAAAATTTGTTAGAAAACTTTTTAAACGTTAATAGAGCAAAGATTTTCTCTTAATAGCGGGGATTTAGACCAGCATCGTCGGTGACGCTACTGCAATGCAGGTTTCCGGAGCAAAAACTTAAAATATATTTACATGCCTTTTACTTATGAATTTGCACTGAAACACTCCAGCAGCAAAATTTTTAGATTCAGTAAATTGAGTTTTTCTATGGCTAATTTAAAAAAAATATGATATGTGTTTGCCGGACAGTTACATTACCCAAAAGTGATTGCTACTTACAATCAAAAATACTACAATATTTAGTGTTCATTTTTCTGGTACGTTAATTAACTAAACAAATATATTTAAAGCAGGGAGCTATTTTTCCTCAAATCGCCTACTAGCGCGTATTTTGCGTTTGGGAGAGAAATAATGATGAAACTTTTAACTTAAAAGTGTAATTAAGTCCTTATACAGTACGCAATGGTATGCATAACGGCATTTCTCCGGTCGAGCCAACAGATTCGTACCATAAATCGTTTGTAAACAGTGTAAGCCTGTTTATTATCGCGGATGCTAATTTCATTCACATAAACCAGCGTGAACATTGAGGCTTCCTTATTAGTTGAAGTGTTTATAAGACCAGATAACAATAACTAATATAATAGCCAGTTGATCTTTATTATAAATCTAATTACGCTAATCTAACTTAAATAATTGCCAATTCATTTGTAAAAATAGAGTAAACCGAAGGCAGTCAATTGTCTAGATTTTAATATTGTAACCATAAGGTTACAATATTAAAATGCTATAAAGCAACCAGGTATCTCATCTCATTTCTATTCGTTTGCCGCTGCTATCTCTCTCTCTCTCTATCTTCCCCCTATCTCTTCCTCACTCGCTCTCTCTCTCTTCAACCGATAGACGTCCACTGCTGGAGATAGACCTCCCCTTTGATTGCCACAATGTTCAGACCCTTATCGTCCTCATCCAGTAAACTCCCACGGCCTTGACCGCGTCCTACTGTAGCTACCTCTACCACTGCTTAAATATTCTTAACTTACTGGTATCGAACCGAAATTGATATATAAGTGTCCGTACTTAGTAACCGCAGCCGTGCGGTGCGTTAATATAATTGAACGTGCCAGTAATTAACGTTCCGAACATCGCTCACTTTGCAACTGTGACAGATGAGTTAATAACATAGTAGAAACGGTCTTAATTAACTCGGAATATGTTGCCGTTTAATCATTTGATTGCTTTTTACCAAAAGTATTTAACTGACCTACTTTTAAATCCTCTGTGTAATTATTTTTAAGTAAAATATGTATATCGTATCAGTAACTATCACATTCATACAACAATAACGTGCGTGGTAAGAGATCGTAAAAGGCAATTCATGATGAAATAAATTTTAACATTTTTAACACTTTTGTCGGCTAAACTTTTTTTGAATATTTATTTAAATGCAAGTTATGGTTTTCATAATCAATTGCTTTTGTATGTTTAATATTTAAAGCATGATAATAAAAAAAAAACCTGGTATATGTAAAAATTTTGATTGAATTGAAAATACGCCTGACATTAATTGTAAAGATTCATAGAATGCATCAAACTGTGAGCGGGACTTAAAGAAATATCTCATAGTGATTCTACAGCTATAAAAGGATAGGGAAGGAAGATTAATGCGTTTTGTACCTACCTAAATGTCAGATACCAAAATCGAAATTAGGTTGGTCTCGTACTATGAGGTTTAACTTATTTCTTACCTTTTACCATCAAAACATTGGCTACTATTTAACTAAAATATTATAATTGTACAGCTTCAAGACGTACATATATGATACGAGTTTGCAACTGGGTCTCTCACGTCAAAACGTTAATAAAGCGCAACTAAATAACAAAAATATATGCGAAATAAACTGAATTACGTAACAGAAAGCCTTGAAAGTTTACAGCCGCTCGCTTTGCAAGCGACGGCGGTACTTCAAACGCTTTCATTAAAGAAATTGACTGAATGGCCCTGTTCAAAAACTTTTTCTTATAACTAACGACATACACACTGATCTGTTTATGACATTCGATCGATTTTTGTAATAGGTTTTTGCTTGACTTTGTAATTTATTCCACTTCGTGCAAATGCAGCAGTGGCTGGACGTAGGCCTCCCACATTAATCGCTACAAAGATAGATCCTCAGCCGCCCTCATCCAGTGAACTCCCGCAACCTTGACCAGATCATCCGTCCATCATGTGGACCTTCCTACGCTGCGTCAACCTGTATGACACTACATGCCCACCATTCGAGGACTTTTCGGCCCCATCGGCCATCAGTTCTGGAGTAACTTGATGACTATAAAATTGATTTAATCTGAGGTATAAAAAATATCAATATTTTAGTTCTAGACACATTTAGAAATATAATTCTTATTATTAGATGTATGAAATTTAATATCACAAAAGTTGTTTCATGCTAACTCATATATTTTGATATAAAGATGTGTACTTCTTACGTAAGCTCGTCCAATTAATAAAATCTGCTTAGGATCTTTATTTCTCATTATAATATTTGCTACAAACATGAAAATACAATTTAAGAATAGTTTAAATTGTAGTATGTACTTATAGAATTCTGTGTTTAAATATCGCAATGATTTCATTCAAATATAACCTATATCAAACTCCAAACTCGATAGTACGTCGATGAAAGCGGAAGTGGATGATTTAGCGGTTGAGTGCGATCCCATCATAACTAACGTGCTTATACGTCGGGCGGCGGGCGCTCGGCCTTCAGATATCACACGCCGACAACGCTCGTTATCCTGTTTGCGTGGTTCAACTGTGGACAACATCGATATACTACAATAGACATAGAACTTGTTTCACAGCAAGATTGAATTTTTGTAAACAAACCTTAAAATTCCAACTTTTTCTCACATTACCTTACAACATTACACAATTTCTATTTATTTTATTTCGTGATTTCGAAAGTATCAAATATTTTATAGCCGCCATGTATGGTTAATAATAATAACTTTTGTTTATAACAATTATATCTTGCTACGAAACAAGGTATAAATATGAGGTTTTGTTGTTAAAAATATTTAGATACTATTATAAAATAATATGAAACTATGTGAGAAGGTGTCCCTTATCCATCAATGAATGGTTTTGGTAGGGGGAATTCCCTTTAGAAACGTTAAACAAAGAAAATATTTTTCCTCAATCTGTCCTGTGGCTTCAATACACTTAGTCCATGTAGACATTATTCTTCCTGTGTTACAGTCATGATAATGTCCATTTATTTATAAAACCCAATCAATTTAAATTATCAAACTCATTTTTATAATATAAACTAACCGTATAGCATTTGTCTGTGCGATTTTATTTTAAAAAATCCTACTTTATTTGTAAACTTTCGAAAGTTTGTATCCAATATTTGGAGTATGCGGAAATGCGACGACCGAAAGATATAGGGCCGGCGACGGTTTAAAAACTCCCGACTGGAACATGCCGAGATGAAATATCGGAAAAGCCATGCATTCGGCCCCCGGAGCTATTCACATTATATACGAAAGAGCCGAGATTAAGTCCGCCAAAAGCTTAGTGAAGTAGCCGCTGAAATTGCTGGATTACTCTGAAATAATCTAACAATATATTTCATTCGTTTTTCTTCCATTTTAATCCGACCGGATTTAAATAGAGACGGGGAGAGAAATGAGTTTAATTTCGGGGCTGTTAGAGTTCGGATAATGGGTATGAAAATTCCATATTTCGTTGACGTGCTCATGTTTGGCCGTCGCCGTGGAGACAGGCGCGTCAGGCATGCGAGGGGCCGGCGGAGTGTATAATTAGATCATTCACGTTCTTGGGAATCCTTCCCTTGTATCTATTTATTCTTAATAAACTTTATATGCCGTAGGACATTATAACTAGGGCAAGAATTCAGGAATTAAAACAAAAAAACCATCTAAACTATTTTTATTTTCTAATGTTAAATTTATTTATTTTTATCCACATCTAGCCGGCGGTTTGCCTTTATCCGATTGACCCCGCAAAGTATGTCAGCATGTTTTTTTACCCGACTTTCCCAGGAGGGAAAGGAAACAAGATTAGAGATCAGACTTAAGTACAACCTATAATTCCCGAGGAGGGTTGGCCTCAGACAGGCGGCCGGCCGTAAAAACTGTAGCCATAACCTATACGGTATGGACTACGGTCATTCATTCTATGCCGTCCCAACAAAACGTGAGTAAGGTGTCGTTAGGAAATATTAAAGTGTGATGAATGATAATCATGCGGTCAGTTGGCTTTTTTAAATTAACTATTACTTGTTGATCTCGCTTTAGTTCATTTCAAGCCCATAGTATTAAACAATTATATAAATAAAGCAATGATGATAGATTTAACGAAGCAAAAATTTTTAACTTGCATACATGCAATAAAATTTAAGTATAAAGTACATACCTTAATTATAATTTACACGGCAAAGACTTCGTTGTGTAAGCAAATTGTTATCGTCAGGAGAACGGTCGAGGTTGTTAAGTTACAAAGGTTCAGTTAAGTAAGTGAATTACGTGAAGTCTATTGTTAAACCCTTTTAAGTGCCACGACAAACGATATGACGTTAAGTTATTTTGAAGGTACATCGATTCAACGCGACAACTGACACAAAACATTTTAGGAACTTGTTTTATTATTTCTTAAATTAAAAAGTATGAAACCACTTAAACAAATGTTATTCTAATTAGGTTAAAATTTGTATATATGTATAACCGAAGTCTCTAGGCCCTGTTGTTTGGGGTGTGCCTTTATGTGCGTCAATTTATAATTTTATATATGTACACACTAGAATATTATATACATCATTATATTCTCATTTATAGACAAGTTTTTCATAAAGCGCAAACGTTTGCCCTCATTCAAACCTGATATCCGTGGAGACGCGTGTTGGTTCCGCCCGCCGCCCAGGATCTTGTTCCACCTGCGTCATTGACACGCCGCTGAGACGTCAGTGTCGGTAAACTGAGCGGACGGTATACGATATTCGACTGACGATTATTTCACGGACATTAATTAAAACTGGATTTTAATAAGAGAAGCAAAAACTTCCAGAACATATTTGAAAATATTGAAAGTATTAGATTAAGCGGCATCTGGATCTCCCTGCAAAGGTTTTGGATCAAAAAAGTCTTAGGCAGATGGCTATCCTTAAAATTTATTACCACGATAACATTTATAAATTGCAATGGCTAAGGCATTAGTAAGCAAACTCTCATAAAACCTCTCTGTATTAAAAAGCTATAGTGTTAATTGATATTAATAGTAAGGTAAGGTTAAATTACGGCTTTGACAGTGAATATGTAAAAAAAATATACTAATTGGAATAAAACTAATTTTATCGCTTTTATGTTACGTTTTTTGTTCCCGACATTTCGAGTACTTTACAGCGCTCATGGTCACGGGGAGCCTGAGATGTCTGACGTCTCTAAGTCAAAGTTGCTGGCGAAGTACCCACTTATGCCCGTCACCATAAGCGCCGTCTAATCATCTGTCTAGTCATAAACGCTATAAAATCCGTAAAATTAGTTTTATTCGAATGAGTAGTATTCGCGTGAATAAGAAATCATTATAATATATATAGTGACTATCGTCTAAATAGTCTGGGCTTTCACCGATCTCACTGCTTACGTCAGATATAATTTTATTAATATTAAAGTTGTAAGATTGAAGTAGGAACCTTATAATACGTAAAGTGCAAACATAAGTGTCCATAAAACAAAACATCTTGTTAAAGGCACTTAAGAAAGGAAGGCGCGACGCCGTCCGAGACGGACACTAGAGACAAGAGATTTGCAAATGAGAACACTCAGCACCGCGCAGCCGAGATGAATTAGGTAATATGAATATATTATGTTAATTGTATAATCTCCGAATATACTCGTCGCTTAAGAACTGTCTTTATTTCCGGTATAAATTTTATTATGCTACCGTTAAAACATCGCTCTACGTTAAAATTTATTGTAGAGTATCTACTCTTAAATTTACATTAAAAAAATCTATTTAGCATAGAAGAATTCGTGCGAAATGTCACTTTCAATATGTACATATATCTATTTTACACTAAAATTTCGTAAAATCCATACTTAAGGGAGAGAGGCACCGGTACTGATAACCCTCAAAGCTTGTGTAAAATAGAGCAAGGAAGACCACTTCCTTCAATTATGAATATAAAATAATAATAACTGTAATAAGATTATCAAACTCTATCTTTAAATATTGCACTCGCAAATTTTTATCGATTTTACAACATCGATATTTCTTATTGTCGCGGTAAAATTAATCACGATGACATTTAAATATCATAAAAGTACCACGAAACGAGATATTCATTGCGCGATGCAATTACACACCGCATAACCGCGGCCTGTAACCGTTCCTCATGTAATAACTATAATAAAGATTTAATTTAAACTTGTGATCCGAAATGCCATACGTACCGATGACACAGATGCTCTCAGTTACATAAAACTGAAGACTATAATTAGGTTTTGCAATATTTTCAGTTTTGTACCTCTTGCGTCACAGACATGTTTCTTATGAAAAATGAGATGACAGATGAGAAAATGACAGATGAATAAAAATGAGATGAAAGACAAATGAAAAAAAATGAGATGAGAGATGACAGCAGTCATGTGAATGTGAGATTACAAGGGATATCTTCAGGTGACAATTATTGTAACATACTTTGTTACACTGATTTATGAATCCAAGTTATGCGAGGTGCAAGATAAAATTAATTGAATTCAATAAGTGTTTAACATCCCCTTATAGGTTTTAACCATAGATTTATATACCTCCAGATACCGCGTTCCCTACAAATTCAACATTCATTCGACTTCTGCCGCGAATGTATCTGGCATCCATGTGTCGGTGATATCCCAAAATGGGAAGTATGCTTAACATGTTTATAAAAATACTTTCGAGTTGTTAAAAATAATATTTATTTGTAGGGCTATTTAAACGGTGTTTATGAAAAAAAATACTAAAATATTCTAAAAATAATAATGGAAAAGCAAATAATATAAATTTTAATTTCATTCAATTAAATTTTCTTCGATATGAATTATCCAGGTATCTGAACTTAGGTTTCTATAGGCCTAGCACTAACGACCGTGTGCTGTATTTTTAAAAGAAAACAAAACTTATACGGATGCCATCAAGCACAAGCCAGCGCCATACAGTGAGAGCGAGGGTCAAGGTCGCCACGCAGCCTCCGCTCCGGCTCGTGAGAAATTCAAAGACGTCCCCTCGAGTGTTGCCGTTGCTCGAATGTACTACTGATATTTTGTGGCAATGAAACTCGATACTTAAGTCACTTCATTAGAAATAAATAGTGTTTTTAATCACATCGAGGTGTTAATTAACATTGGTGCCATATTTGGTTTGACTTCCGCGACGCTTTAAAGGAATGGAAGACCTCTGGACAGGCCGATCGATAAAAAAAATAAGTTTTCAAGGTAACGCTAACTCTGGTTAATCAAACGTAATGATATATGGAGAATCCATCGCTTTTCTAGTTAAGCCAATGTTTGTTTCAAAACTAATAGAAAGCTCGATCTTTTGGAAAGTCATTGATCTCTTGGATTTTATAGCAATACATTACATACATTGAGATAGTTAACGCTGAAGATCGCGTTTTATCGAACACCGACACTAGTTTTATTGAATTTCACTTAAAAATTTTAGCAATCATTGTTTAATTTTGAAAGTACATACATCTCATACATCATAACGACTTTTATTAAATTTAGTGTGCAAGGGGTTTCGGGGGCGATAAATCGATCTATCTAAGATTCATTTTTAGAAAATGTCATTTTATTTGTGTTTTTAGGCACCGAATAAAATAAAAAACGGTAATAAAAAACCGAGCAAAGCTCATCAGGTCATCTAGGTATTATGATATTATCCGAATAATAAATATCTATTCCAAAAACGATGTATAAACAAGCTGGGTCCACGTTGCTAGGAAGCCTGATGAAAGCTCAATAAATATGTATATCTAAAGCCTCATTATTATTATGATTATCATTTAAATAAATAACAACTCACCAATTGGAGAGAAAAAGAAACCAATAGTGATGTGACGAGAAACAATCTTGAGTTGCTTGTTACAAGTAACAATTTAACTGAGACATTTTACTGTTAAGTCATTGATTTTCTCGCATAGTATCGAACAGGGGCGAGAGTGATTGGAAAGTGATAAACACTGATCGACGGCTGCCTTTCCACTGACGACAATTCGATTTCCCGCTTATTATCCGATCTCATTGAACCCATGCTAAACCGTCAAAGGCGTGTCCGTTATCCACCGCCTGCGGTTCATTATACTTCATTTGCGTTTTTTTATTTATTTAATCTAACTTTTTTCGCGCTACTTTCTTTTAAAATGATAGTGATGACGTCATAGCTGTATGCCAATGAGTTGAATTATCTACACTAGACGCGACATACAATAACAGTCCTAATTAACTACGCACCCGACAAATCGAAATAACGACAAATCGATCCCGAATTTTTATGACTGGCAATAAAAAAAATACTGGCATTTCGATTGCAAAATAAAAACAAAAGCGGACTGATTTCTTTATCTTTTATTGATAGTTTTCAAGTTAGATGTGTTAATTGTCCAAGGTGTACGTATATCATTCCATTCCTTGATGTCTAAACATATTAATCATTCAAAGCCAGCAGCACGAATAATTTTGTCTGTAAAATCATCCGGGGAAGGTTTAAGTTGCAAAAACATAAATAATGCTCCCGATCTTCATCAAATTCTGACTTGCAACCCAAAAACTACTGTAACAACTTTAGATTGAGTCACATTTTCAATTATTGTTTTATTTATTGTTAGGTTGCCGTCGTCGTGTCAGTCATAGATGTCCACTGCTGACCGTAGGTCTCCCCCATTAATCGCCACAAAGATCGGTTTCCTGCCATCCTCATCCAGTGGGCTCCTTGACAAGATCATCGGTCTGTCGTGTCCTACACTGCGTCGACCCTGCCGCCTTTGGCCCCATCGGCCATCCCTTAGATGTTAGGTATCCAGCATTAAATGATTGCAAATATTTTGAATACTAGGATACCAGCTACAAGGCTGTATACAAGGTTTTAGGAAGTACGTTGCTTTTGCAATCTTCGAAAAAAATCAAAATCGAAACATTCGAATCATTCTAGCGATTTTTTTTTTAAATTCCGTTATATCATTTTGCCTTTTGATATTAAAAACTACAATGCTTGATCTTTTTTATTTTTTTTCACTTAGATATTTCTATATAGTCTAAGTATGTCACTCGAGAATCTTTCTTTTCCTCTTAAACGAAGTCACAGCTTATCTAGTTATCTTTGCCCACTTTTTTACAAACTCAAGACATATCTTAAGGGTCTAGTACACATAATGTTGTAACATTCGAATGCCATTATGTGCTCGTATGATAGAAGTTGCACTTGACCGGTTTTTACGCCTGTTATGGTTTCGCTTCACGGCAAAGGTTACTCTCATTAAAGTTGCTGGTAAACGTGAGCCCGTTTTATAAGGCCATCCACAACAATTGCTTAGAGAATATTTCTAAGGTATTCATGAATGGTAATGATGGAATTGTTATTATCATTCTTTCTTATGCCAAAATAATTCTCAGCTATATGTTAGCAGCAATTCTGGAAGGCTCCGTTAACCTTTTTCGATTTTATTCCACTGTATGTTCCCTTTGATTTTAATTGTCCTACTAAGATGTCAAAATATACCTAGAGAAAGACATTGTTAATCATCTGATATTAAACAGATAATATCAAATACGCGCTTTATTATTCAAATAAAAGAATAGTATTCATTTATATATTTCACAGACAGAAACAGCAATGAATTTTAATTGAATTCTATGATAAAACGAAAAACCGGCACCCATTAGCGAGCGACCTATTCGGCCCCTGTTTGAAAAAGGTACCATTATTAACGTGTATAGTTATATAAGTAACTCATGTACATTTTACATCTTAAATTTTTAGATACTTACTGGATAAATCATTTAATCCTATAATATTCCTGAATATTTTAAAATGATCTGAAATATTCAAAGCGGAATATAAGCACCGTACGCGAATCGAATGATTTTCGTCCAGCCGTAAATGATAGGCGCGATATAGGATCGTAACGATGTTACGTGTTTTCGAAATCACATTTCCACGATATGGACAGGATATTACTGTCTGCGAAATTAATAGATTAACAAGCTGCCGTTGATTCGCTTCGAAATTTTGAAGCAGTTTTCATGTATCAACAGATACAGTACACAGTGTGTTGTATATCAATACTTGGTGTTGATTTTCAAAGTTAATAAACCCGTTTCTCATGTTTTAAATTCAAAAGTACAGCTTGAAATTATTTAGACGAAATGTAAAAATATCAGGATAACATTCCTATTTACGAATCCCATTGGCTTTCTTTCTTTGTCTTAACATCTGCCTTCTGTAGTAATACTCTCTAACTCTCTACTAGCTAACTCCTTACCACATGTAACTCGATTAATTATAAGATGACTTGCCTAGTCGTGTTGCACAATGTTCTCAATCAATGTTGACTCCAGCTTCGAGCTTATGAATATGTAACACTTGTGAAGGTTCATACATGACAATGCCTCGTGCTGTTACCACTTATCTATTCAGCACGCTGTCATTGTTCTAGTTTGTCTTCACAGAGGCTATTAATCGGTACAGAAAATTCAGCGGAAGATCACAAACGTTTTAAGTTTAAACATTTATCACTAGTTTTTAATTTAATACCACTTTAAATTTTGCGATTTCGAAATATAGAGACACGGAATTGTACGTACCACAGTTATTTTGTCATGAAATACAGGAATTCATCTATTAATTATTGGCGTAATGACTACGACGATGGATCAACATTTGTTAGTCAAAATAATCACTGGATAAAAGCAGAGCACAATTTCAACGTACATACCGTTTCTGTCAAAACACTCATAGATATATAGAGTTTGTTAATTACTTTTATTCCAACAGCATATCTTTTAATTTAATAACAAACAGCAGAAATCTATTCTAGAAAATAACACAATTGATACGATCAAGTTAGACGTAGAAAATTAGATGATGAGAGATCGTACGAGAGCCGGCGCCCAATCGCACCCGCTCAACGCAACGCCGCGCAATGGATCGCCAATTTGTTTCGCTGATTGAATACAAGCTACGGATGTCGTTTCATACGCTGTACCGACTGAACGAATTCATTGCTCTATGAATACAAATAGAGATTTATGGACTAAATCTCAGTGATGACAGGACAACTATATCAATCACAATGGGCAATTGTTTTAGTAAGTTCTACACATGCGTAACGGAATAGAGTCTTTTGAAGTGTACTAGTTTCTTCGGGGTTGTCCTATGTGGGGTTTATTTTATCATACGATATGGTATCTGTAAACTCTATGTTTACAGATACCATATCCTATATCCAGATATTGTTCTCTCCCTGCCCTTTTCCCGCTTTATGTGAGGTTGGCTTAACAGATTTTCAACTTTCACATCGGTCTATCATCCGTCATTTCAGTCGTCACTTCCTTCTAACGCATGTCACATTTCACGCAGTCTATATCTATCTTTTCTCAGGCCTACCCCTACCGACATATCCCTCCACATTCCTATCATATCTAAAACTCTCCTTGTCACATGCCATTCTTCCCTCCTCATAACACGCCCATATCTAAAATATAATTGTAATAATATTCTATGCTTATCTCTTGGTGATACTACATCAGCTATGGTCCAAGAGGTGACTTAGAAAAATTTAATAATAGTTGTACGTGTAAAAAGTAATCTAACCTTGCTAATATTATCAGAATTTACACGAAGCTATCAACTATCCAATACTTAAGCAGACACCGTCCGTCCCGTCAAAAGTTCAATGACACGCAATATAAATCGATAATATAGGGAAGAAAATTTGTATGAAGTTAAATCCAAGGAATCCTTAAGGACAATTAAAAAAAATGCACACATGTTGCTTTTGTTTTTCAAGCCGACAATAGTTTTACTGTGAACGAATGACGCTATTAAAAATATTGCTTATTTTATCGTTACTGTTTTTTAAAACTCCCCATTGCGTTTTATGAAACCAGTCGACACAATGTAACTAAAAATATATTAGCACAGTGCAAAAACAGAAACGTCCATGATTTATAAATTAACTGTAAAGTGACAAAAGACGGACATACAGACAGCTGTACGTATTTCAAATTGTAGTCAGAGGAGACGAAGTAATCTCATGTCCACGTTAGCAGTCTTCAAAGTTTTTGCCGTCTAGATCGAGCACATGCTTTTATTTGCCCTAACGTCCACAGCTGCTAAACGCATAATCAGTGTGGGGCATGCAACTATAACCTTGCCGATTTAGAGATGTTATTTATTGACAATGAAAAGCTTGTAGGGGAGAGATGTAGTAAATAGTCGGGTTATGGCATGGGTGCCTAACCCCTCCCGGCAGTCGGCATCGCTCACTCGTTCATTTAGCAGTACCATCAGTAATCTTGCCCGATGTAGACGTGTATTTCAGGGTTATCACATTTTACTTAAGTTCGGATATTTGTGAATTTTGTGACATTTTATACATAAAAGTGATTTTATTACAGATCATTAAAGGATTTCGCGGTGCACAGGTTCGTATAAAGATTTAATCAATGTTTTATACAACCAATTAAAATGATGTTTATAATGTTTGTAAACTTGACTAAGTTAGTTGCTTGAAATTATTTGTTAATGTCCTCATGATACAGCGACGACAGGAAAATATCATGGTTTTAATTAAGGTGTAAAATAGTTAAAAGTAAAGAAAAAAAAACGAAAAAAAGCTGTAAGGGATTATTTTTAATATTTTTTTAAATTTCTGTATAACTAAAAATTTTATTCAATGCATTTAATGCATGCCGTGATTAATTCAATTTTTTATTCAAAAATAAGAATATATAATTACTTACTTAGGGCCTCTAAGCGAAAAAAATGCCCTGGCACCTGGCATGGTTGATCAATAGAGAAGCGGTATATATTTCCGATTGTCACACGTTTTATATGAACTTTATAGGTATGTGGTATGATATAAAGCGATAAAATTTTAAAACAATAATCAAATGTTAAATAAAAAAAGTAAAATCTATCTAATACCTTTAAACGAGCAATTCTTTTATGTAAATACATATGTATATACATAAAAGATATATGTATATATAGGAAACTTCAACGATTTTCATGAAATTTAGTATGAAGGGGTTTCGGGGCGATAAATCGATCCAGCTGGTATTCATTTTTAGAAAATGTCGTGTTTTCAGGCACGGAATAAAATAAAAAACGGTCATCCAGGTAATATGATATTATGCGAATAATAAATATGTATTCCGAAACACGACAATATAAAAACAAGCTCGGTCCACAGAACTAGTCAAATGTTAATTAAGAAATATCTTTTGTTCTCCGTTTTTTCTTTATTCACACAATCAAAAGTCTTTATATACATATATAATGTAAAGAAGTCTGACAAGGTCAACTAGTTAATAATAATTATAAATAAAATATTGCGGCGCCGGTCGATAAGCCAAACATACGATGCGCTTATCTTATAATTTATCAAATTTTATCAATAAAACACTTTCATTGTCCCATTTACCTTCAGATATTACTAAATACATGTCAGCGATTAAAGCAATAGAAAGTTTCTTGTAAATTGTTTCATTGCAAAACATCATGCATGAAATTGGTTAAGAAAACAGTATCAAACTCATGCAGATTGGAACTAATTCTAAGTAATAAACACGTATAAATCATATGTTACTACTAACTTTTAGTAAAGTACAGTAAGCAGAAGCAAATTGGTTAAGAAAACAGTATCAAACTCATGCAGATTGGAACTAATTCTAAGTAATAAACACGTATTAATCATATGTTACTACTAACTTTTAGTAAAGTACAGTAAGCAGAAGCAAATTATTTTTATACTTTATACATATTCTGAATGAGTGAATAAAATAAAAAAACAAGGTAACAGTAGTAGTAGACACACAGTAGTTGTAATTAGTTATAATTAATTTTGCGTCTCAATTTTCTATGATTTTGCTGATGATACATATATAAATTGTAGTGTGTGAAAAAAATGAAGAGCCAAGATAAACAACCTATGTTTAATACCACCAAGCAACATAAATTTAAAACAT
>JWHW01050477.1:211210-223245 GCA_000931545.1 Papilio glaucus | reverse complement strand
GAACCCTTAGTAAGTGTGAGTTTGGGGGTAAGTTGGTGAAAACGGCCACTATAAGAATCATTTTACCTCGTTACCTCGATTGATTCATTGGTACTTTGCTCTATCGTATTCTAACGTAATACGTAATACTTAAGCAAAGGATAAAATACAAAACTGGTTTAATGATAATCACGACTGAGACGATCATTATGTCATGGGATGCGGTAAGAGCTGAATCAATCATTTGTTGATAATGCTAATTCGGCTGCCACGTATTTTCCCTCCGTAAATATATTCTACGAAAATAAAACCTTCGACACATTCAATCACTCAATGTTATCTTTAAATCGCTCGGGAGAAACGAAAACAAACATGCGTACAAGTACCGCGTCCCTTGCATCTACAGCTCGCGATCAATCGCAGTTCAATTTGTGAGTGGCCTGGAACAGTCTACAAACATCTTGAGAAACTCGACATAAAACAATAAATTTATTCATTTTTAATTATAATAAACAACTGGCTTATTAGAATTACGAATACGTTGTTTGGATTATTATGGATAATTAAGAGCCTACGGTTATCCATAAGCACTGGCAAACTAGAATGGTTAGTAAATTTTTTTTAGAAAAAAAGGGACGGGAGTATAATTTGACAGTTGACAGACATTTTTATAGATATCTCACTATTTACAGCACAGTACAGTAAACAAAGAAGCACTATAAATAGCTTTATTTCTTGAACGTGAGTAGATGGAAGAGGACCTGCCGGTGCATTCGTTCAACAACCACTGATTCAGAATGTCTCTATAATTATTACAGTAATTATATAATACAATGACAACTATAATGGATACAACTTTGTAGAAGTTAGTGATGTTAAGTACAAGGAGTGACAATATGTCGATAGTTTTAATTAGTCGATACTCTTAAAATAAACGCAACAAAATTATATACAACAACAATAGTAACAAACGTATAAATATTACACAATAACCAGATGTTTCCCGCTTCTACGCACGCTTTCATTTACATTTTAGGTAATATTATATTATATCAGAATGTCCGAACCACTGGACCATACTTTTTAAAAGAGTGTAATCTGTGTGTGCATTAACAATATAGCTTACGAAGCAAAATGTTTGCTTACGTATACAACAAACAACAACTACTTGATGATATTTTACCGATTTCAAGATCATTTATGCTAAACATTTGTAAGTATTACTATGTACGCAAAATTAACAATTTTTTTTATAATCCATATAAATATTATAAGATACAATTGAAATTATAATTTGCTTAAGAATTTTCTATTGAATGTAGGGTTTAAAATGTAGTCTGTTATTTATTAAAATTATTTCATTAACAATTAAAAAACTTACATAGAAAAAGTAAAATTACCTTCTCGAAATAAAGCCAAAGTGCCTAATAATTTGACTAAACGTTAAAATAATGGTAATTAAATACACTAAATGGCTTTAAAGCCCTCAGCTAAGCAGTAAATCGCATTAACTTTGAATTTATTAAACGAAGGCTTTTCAAAGTAAGTAGTACTAAGGTGTCGGTTTTCTCAACGCCTCTGTAATTATACATTTATTCTTAGCGTCGGAGCATATAGCTCAGAATTAATTATATTTCTTTGCATCGGAAAGTAATTATTTATAAAATACAATTCAAACTAATGAATGTATTTATATATAATCCAAGCCAATAGCAAACATATTTAAACACACAATATGAAATTTGTTACTAATTGTTCTGGTATTACGCCAATAAAAGGCATGTACAAATTGCATTTAACATGACGCTTGACTATGATTACATGTGGTTCAACTAATTAAATCGATACAACTGGCTATTATAGCAATCGAATATCTTATTTCTGAATGTTTGCAAGCTGCAATTGATTATTTCAATATCTGTTGTTGATGTTATACGTTGCCTCAAGAATTTCATTTTAATTTTCAGGGAAACAAAAATATTTAGAAAGGTTTTACACAAAATGTTACCCACGTTAATTTGTCGCATAATACCTATTAATTTACATTACGCTTTAATTATATTAATTTTGGAATATAGTAATGGACAGCAGCGTATCCACTTAAACTCAGAACTTCAGTTCATGTTATCATAAATAATTGTTAAATGAAAAAAATGTATTATGTAAAGATTTAAGTGTCCGTAAAGCGTTAGCCGAGACATTTAATTCTGTCAAGAATATAGTCCAAGAGCCAGCGATGATCAGAACTTCGTTATTTTCTAGAACCTGAAAGTTTCTCTGTGTACGTCTGTAACAAAAATAAAACTGATTGTGAAGTTTGGATCACGATAGCTTTAAAAGATATCAGGTAGCAAAGGAGTATAAAATTAAATTCTTCAAAGTGCAAAGCTCAGTATTACACAAATATTTTAATTGGAATTACGTTAGAAACTACAGTCTCCATTTTCAGACACTTAGTACGGTTGCAATCCCTGTCAATAATAAAATAATAATACGTGTTATTTGATGAACTATCAAAAGATGTCTGTTATCAGACACTTTCTGTAGGTGTTACATCTTGTCAGACACATTTAAAGTCTACCATATAGTCGGGTCAAAGTAGAAATTTCAAATAAAATATTAAAAGTCCACATCAGTGCCGCTGCTTAAGAAAATCAAGATCTAAGGATTCTGTTTTTTTTTTTCGGTAAACAGAATCTTATCGTATTTAGACCATACAATTATCTACAAAAATTGTTTTCATACTTCCTAAGAACCGTTTGTGAAATATCACGATTCTAAAAGTTGTTAATTAAAAACCATTCTGTCGACTATCTCAGAGCTTAGGATTGTTGTACTACATAGTGGTAAAAGGTTATAAGATCGATAGTTTTAGAGAGGATAATCTAATGAAAATTAACGAAATGCTTTAATGGTTTTAGCTTATTGTAATAAGGAATTGGTTAAAGGAGAAAAAATATATATTTCGTGTTAGTTGTGGTAGTATCCATAGATGCGTAGATCTGATCCATCCCTTGGATCTGGAGGCGGAGTTACTTGCGTATTTATACCAATGGCACAAGGAACTTCGCTTAGTTTTGGTAAAGCGAAAATTATTAGAACCACGCCGTGCCGAATCTATTGTGGAACACACACCAGACCCGTGTTTTTAACGGTACCTGGAACAAAGAATTAAAAGGTTAAGGAGATTTTTAAAGAACGGCCATAATTGCGCTAAAACATACTCTTCCCAAACCAAAGTGTAATTTAGCGATCAAATCACCAACCAGACCTGGTTGGTATAAGAAGTTTATGTTGCCCGTTATTTATGTTGCTCGTATTATGAAGTATTAACAATATTTCATAATACGAGCCCTTCCTCTACGAATGTTTCATATTTTATGATTTTATTTCGCCATGCATCATTTTCGGGATTCGAACCTGTATACCATATAGTAGTATACAGTCATAGAACATCAGCTCATATGATTTTTTTAGCCAATTGTAACTTGTCATTGGTCACAATCTATTAAAGTACTTTTAGTATTATTCATTTTATGTAATATGCCTTCAACCTCATATTTTTTTACTATACTCTGGACTGTTGTCCCCAAATTTATGTAGCAAAAGTGAGTGGCAGTGTTGGTAGGGGACGCCCTAGGAGAATTTTTTTATTATTTTATTTTATTTATTATTATTTATAGAAGAAAACCTAGAATCTAGGTCGGAACGTGAAGCGACCTATGTTAGTAGTAGATCCTTTTAATTAATTATTTTCCAAATCACACAACTTGGTACGTACATATATTTAATACCTTTAAACCTATTTTGGACTCAATTTAAAAATTGAATTTTCAATACACGAACACCTATCAATATGCGAACACCTGTTAGTACGTGAACACTTTCTTCAAATACTCACTAATGTTAATTAAAAATATCTAATATATCATATTTAATATTTTCAATTACAAGTATTATCTCCTTTTAGACATCTTAATTGATATTATTATGCATTGATGTTCATTATTTTATAATGACCTTTCAATGTGTTTTTTATTGGATTGTATTTACCAATATTTAATATAATTAAATAACTTCTTTTAATTATTTAATAACGCCAGTCACATAAGCAATGCATACTCGTACATACCAAACAGCAACACTGTCTTCCTCCGATCCGTCTTGTTGAGACGACACTTTCCGAAAAAATTGCGTTATTACCATACCTTGACTGCGTCCTACATGTTTCTTTATGATATACTAGGTGTGCCTCGCGGTTTCACCTGACCGTGAAATTTAATTAAAACGAAATAATACTACCACCTGGTACTGGTACTTGCTGTTCAATACATGATTGAACATGAATCAACACAAGTGACAACATTTTGTCTTCTTGGTGGTCATCTGCCTGGCAACACTCAGTTCAAGGAAACTTATTCTTGGCTCATAAAAAGCTCAACAAAGCTGGTCCAAAATATTTTTGCAAATACCTACAACATTTGTATTTGTTTTTAATTGTATAAATGATGACTGGCCGATCTCCTATGGCCGCTGTTTGAAATACATGGCACAAATGGATAAGGTGGTTCTTATTGCAATAAATACACTTGCTATTAACGTAATGTAACAAAATGTATTACAAAAGAATACAGACAGAATATTTCAATAATAAAAAACGTACAATTCGTCTACTGCATTACTGAATTTAGCTGTTACAGGGAATAGCCCCGGCGTCGGCGAAATACCTGCGTTGACTGAGAGTAATTCAATCCACAATGGCGCGCTCTATACACACTCCTTGGTCATGTCCAATCTAAGCTTCATCATTTTATAGACTATAATATATAATTAACTAAACTTTCAACCTATTTAACTGAACTGCAACATTTTGTAGCAATTTTACTGAAGAAATGTTCTACGTGATTCTTGAAATTGATTTAGCATTTTATTCAACAGCCTTCCTTTTTCGGTTATGTACTGTTGAAATAAAATCAATTTGCGCCGTCACGTTTCATTACTCAGGGTAATTGTTATGTATAAACAAAATGAGAAACGAAAGCAAACAGCCACACACTCGCGGCTAAGAGACGGTTCCCTTTCGATCCTTTCAGAGTACTTTGCAAACACGTTTCAAAGAAGTGCTCAGATTTTCACATCAATTCCAAATTTATAAAAAATATATTTGAAACATACATTTTTACGGTTGTAGAGGAACGCAATGCAATATGTGCTGCATAAATAGGCTGGCTCTACTGATAGCACTGCAATTTAAAAAATAATTTAACCCACGAATTTCCAGGCTAAGCTGAACCCTATTGCGATTGACCTAAATAGCTCATCTATAGGTAATTTTTTTCCTTCTTACTTGACACTTATCGTTAATTTTGGACAATACACAAAATATACTTATACAATATACTCTTTATAAATAATTTTTGCGTGAAAGAGTAACAAATATCCAGATAACCAGACATCCATACGTACAAACTTTCGCATTTATAATAGTAGTAGGATATTTTAATCGAAAACAATAAATATAAAGAAAAGTATTTCACATTTGAGGATGTCCGAGGGGATGGACAGGAAAATGAAATATTCTTATTTTCGTTTATCCTAGTCTATTAAAGGAAGGCAAAGCACCCGCAATTCGGTACCTTCTTGCAGATGTTTATGGGTAGTGGTCACTTATCTGGTGTACCACTTGCACGTCCTGCTCCACCTTATTAGCTATATTAACTATTACGGTAACACAGCATAAATTTATTATAAGGCGGAACGAAGTTTTTGAGTCAACTAGTTTATTATAAAAAAGAAAACCTTTACCTTACATCAATCGGTATATCCCCGTTAGCGTATTTTATCGTATCGTATTAGCGTATTTTATCCTCATAAGGGCACGTTGATGTTTGTAAATAAGTAAACCTACTACTCTTGGCGTAGTGGTATTTTACCTTTAGTTTGCTTTACCAGATTTTTAAAGGATAATGGAGCTAACGACGGTTACTTGAACATTCTGGTTCATCTTAATTTAAATAAATAATCACTCACGCCTGCAACTCAGAGGGGTAGGCGGAGAAATTGGCAAATCTAAATGTCAAAAAATGATTACCTTATACACCGACTCTAAAACTAAAATAAATAAATAAATATGCACTCACGGCCGTAACCCAGGGGAGTAGGCAGAGATCATGGATTTCCATTGGGCGCGATCCTGGCACACTTCTCTCGCTTCTTCTACATTCATACATATATGTACATGCTCGGCGGTTAAGGGTGCTAATTATATCACACTTTTTAGAAACCACTAATCTGATCGATGTAAGTTCTCCGACAACCGATTTGAGACCTTCCCATGCAAAAGTGCCACTCACTTTTGCAACATAACTTTGTTTCGTTATTCTCGCTTAATTTTTCTTTTCAACAAACCCGAACCACCGAAGAATATCTTTCTTACATACAACATCTTTTCCCTTATTGCTATTTTTAATCCTATTATCCAGAGTCACGTTTAACATACTTCTTAACGCTTAAGAGACCATCTGACATTAGGTGTTAATAGCCTTTACCAAGAAACAAGGTCAAACACTTATTATTATAAAAATTGCAACTGAGAAACAAGTTCTCCATGAAACTTGCGTTCGTTCATTTTAATTTGATTGTATTAAAATGTAATAATAATACTAAAATACAAATTTAAAATATAAAAGCCAGTTTATAGGAATACTATCCTTATTATATTATTTGTTTTTAACACTAGCTGTATCCACGACTTCGTCCGCGTGGAAATCAATAAAAAATTCGTAGACTTCCTCATACGAAGGTTAATGTCAACTTCTTACGAGTCGACGTCCTCGTTGTTTATTTTTTAATTACATTGTAAATGAGAACAAGTTCAAGGTATAGAGAATTTTATCCTTTTAGTTTGCGTTATATTGAATGAAAAATACAAACAACCAAATTCACAATAATTTTTAACATAACAAAAAATATGAATATACTTGTTTGGGAAATTATTCTTTTTACGTGACCCATTTTATTAAAAAACTACATGCTACATTTTTTTCTATTTTTCTGATTGATATGATTCTGAAAAAGAATCAATTTTACGTTGCAATTTTTTTTTCAAAGGTTTTAAATTCTTTACGGGTTTGATCGAGAAAATTCCAGCGAAAATCAAAATACGTAACTACTTAATACGAATTGATTTGAGAAAATTGATTCCTAATTATGACATTAATTGTCAGAACCCATCGCAACATTCAAAATTAGATTACGGAATGGTAAAAAGACTACCCAAGCGAAAAGTTCCCATTATTTTACTGCTTAAGGCAACCTTTGTGACATTGCAGGAAGTGGTACACAGTACTTTCGATACGGCAACGTGTAATTTTGTTCACAATTTCGATGATATTTATATTTCTGAGCGGAACCTTGATTATTTTGCTAAAATTAAATTAACTCAAGTTACTCCTTACAATACCTATCTTCAAGAAGAAAGGAATCAAAGTAAAGTAATTTGACATTTTCGCAAATATTTTAAAAATCATATTTTTTATCAAAATTTTATTTTGATAATACAAACATGCACTTCAAATTTATTTATTTTTATAAGTGCCTACAAAGTACTGATTATGTCATCTTACAAAGTCAACCAAACATTATATCACGCATTCGATCATTTTCTGATAATTGGGATTTTTAACCGACTTCAAAAAGGTGGAGGTTATCAATTCGTGTGTATGTTTTTTTTTTAGTTTGTTACCTCAGACCTCTGCTCCTGGTGAACCGATTTCGATTTTTTGCTAATGCTTGTAGATTGGTCCCATTTTATTTAGTCAAGATCCGACCGGTAGTTTTTGAGTTATTTTTTATAATGCATAATATGACAACGTTGAATTTTATCTTCTTGGCTTACGAAGTAAAAACTATAGGACTTACATTAAATGATGTATGAAATAATTGTAGCTCTTTATATAAGCTAAATAAAAGTCCGCGATGACATATATCTATCTTCTATAGTTGTCTCACAATAACCATTTTTTATCTTAGGAAACATTAATTAAAACGCACTCGACACTTACTACGCGAATATTCGTGATCGGTATGAATCCTTATCCATTTAAATGTGCTAGTTATCAAGAGAATTTAATGTAGATTATAATTGTTCCTTGAACTATATCATTCTGACCAATAGTTTAGAAGATATCAAAAGTTTAAAGTGCAAAGTAAGTAAAAACTTCGCAAAAAGTGATTTCAGAAGCCTCATATAAATTAGATTCACTAAAAATCGAGAAAAAAAACTTTTAAACAAAAACAAAACCGACTTCAAAAACTATATTCAAAAACAAGAAATGCATTTAAAAGTATAAAATAATTTTACGCAATTAAACATAAGAATCGACTTCTTAATCATATTTATTTTTAGAGTCGAGGATGCCTTCTAGACCAGTCGCTAGACTTACTCTTATTTTAACGCCCTTTTATTGGCTTACAAAACAAAGTAACAAGTACACATACACCCCGTATGTGTACTTGTTACTTTGTTTGTAACGAAATCTTTGAACCGCTTTAAAGCGTCGAATTAATTTGCATGTCTACTATCAGTGGAGCAGATAGAGCCCTCAACAACAACATATGTTGCATGATAACCTGGCTCGACCGGTGAAATACCACGACCTCTTAGAAAACGGGAGTAAAGTAGAAGTATTTCTGCATTTCGTTCGATGGCCGAGGTGCCGGAGCTCTATCATTTTCTTCTTTCTATCTATTTATTATGAGGAAAGTATGGGAAGAAGAGTAAATAAAGGGTGTGCATGGAGAGGAAAAGTAAATATTGTTTTTCTTTTTATCCACTTTTCTGTTCATTTGTGGTAGGCAACGCATCGGCAGCTCATTAGCTTGTTGCAGATGTCTGTGGGTAGCTTGTTTCCAGATGCCTATGCTTGTTTGCCATCTTCTCAAAAAATGTCGTGGTATTTCACCGGTCGAGTCTGCCCAGTCGTGCATCAGATGTTTTTTGCGGGCTCTACCACTATTAATCACCTACTGTCACCTCATGTATACTAATAAATTAGAAATAACCTAAAAATAAACATTGATATCCCGTTGTCATCTCATTTCTTATATGTTTGTTCCATCTAGCGCATCTTCCAGTAAAAAATTTTACTTACAACTTCAATTATTTGAATTGAGAAATAAACAGCACAGAAATAAAACTTTGCCTTTTTAACGCATTAATTCCTCGAGGGGAAGTGGAAGTGAGATCCAAATTATTCCTGTGCAGCTTCGGAAGCTGTGCTTAGAAATCTTATAGAGATTCAATTACTCGTTTGAAAGAAACCTTTTCCCTGTAAAGAAATCCGTTAGTAGTAAAATATTCTTTTCAACTTCAGTAATTGAATTTCTTTGATAGACCAACAACTTTGGCTATGCTTAAAGTTGTATTTCTCAATACATTCGGGTCGAGATAGAATACAAACAGATCGAATAGCACGTGAGCTCCTCCTGTGTGTTTTCAATTCGAAACTTTGTCTCACACTCTCGCCTGCGTACTTTGTGTGAACATTTCTCTCCGCACAATTTATTTGTACGTAAATTTAAAGTTTGGTTTACATTCAGCACGAGTCATGATAGCATGATGACCGTCTTAAAAGGTTTAACTATTGTTTTAGATCAGTGAAGCGTATTACACATAAAAGCGCGCATTTCATTTGACACAATGGTCGTCGACAAACAAGATTTCCTTCGATTCGATTACTAATGGTTTCATTCAAACCATGAATTGCAACTCCTTAAATTTTAAGATATGTAGTTCATAGAAATGCTTACTATGACACCTTTGCTTCGGTCTTGTTACAATTAAAATAAATAATAAATGTTCATTGAAGTTCCATTGGCTGTCTAGACCATTACCTCTGAATCACTGATTCAAGTGCCTACAAATTTAGAAAATATTTTGCTTGCATCACTAAACCGTTTAAACTAAAATTCCTCATAGATTTGTAAAAAGGCGGTTATTAAAATTTGATTGGATAAATATTTTTGTGATCGTGTTTTCGAGCAATCTGTTAATATATGAATAAGATTTTCGTCCACAAAACGATTTAGTTTGTTAATATCAGCGCATAAACATGCATAATCGATTAACTGCGTCTAGTCGAAGGTCTCGTTACGTAAATAAACTATTGTTATTCTATACTCTACTATTACATTTCCACTGGTAGTAGTACTACTAGGTAGCGTTATTCTAAATCTTAAAATGACCCTAATAGTCTTGATCAGGACTAAAAGAAATGTACTATCGTCGTTCTTTTATCTGACTGCAAACTTTCAAATCAATCGGACGCTTAAATTATTTACCTGTAATATTAATTACTTATCATTTTAAATACTTTTCTTTATTTCAAAAATTGTATATATTTTCTACTACATTGTTATATCTTGTTGATTTAATTTTCAGTTAAATATTATAAAATAGGCTCCGCGATTAGTAACTTTTAATTCTTCATTATTATAAATAGAGCCAAAAAATAATTAAATGGAGCCAATTACATTTACAGTAGAAATGTAGTTTAATATTCTTTAACCGACCGGAAATTTCGACTATCATTATATTTAATGATACAGACATGCAGCAGTTTGTTTGAAGACAAACGCATCGCGGAGAAAATTGGCTCGTGTCTCCATACCAAAGTTTTCTACTCACTTTCATTACACGTATACAAAACATTCTGTTTGTGAGAAATTTCTCGGCATACGAAGTAATTTAAACTTTGCTACAAATTCTGTTTATTATTCTCTAATATTATTGGTGTGAAAATAAGCGAACTGATTTTAACCTACCTTTCAATTTAACCTTTAAATTGTTATGTTTTTATAAATTATAAATACAATATTAATCACAAATATTATTTCCTAATAAGAAATTTTCTATTAGATAATATTTAATTAATTTTGTATATATTCTTATATCATAATTCCTTAATTAATTATAGTAATAATAGTATAATTCTGAAAATAAGATTTAAAAATAAATAAATGGTTGTAAAATATCCCATAAGACAAAAGGTTGCTTCAAAAATGATTCAGCAAAAAACAAAATTATTTATCACTTTTGTAGGTATCCGTTGCCTGTACTTTGAAATATAGATGGCATTTATACCCACGATTGCATTACAATTTAAGGTTATACGTCAAGGACATAAAGTAATATTTCGCTATGACTTCTAGTCTTGAATCCCAGTTAAGGAAAACATTTCATATGTCTTACAATAATAACAAATTTTATTTTGTTGCTGGCCGAAAGAACGGCAACGTGGCTTGGTCCTGCATTGCCGTAACACAGGGGTGTATGTCCGGAACCGGAAAAAAAGGTATCCCGTAATGAAGATTTATGCAAAAGAGACGATGTAATATGCTTGTTAGAAATTGGCAAAAGTACGTTGTCCGCTACCTATCTCATTTGGTCTTCTAGAAGTTGCCTATAAGTTCTGTTGAAATACCTAGTAAATAGCGCGACTTACGTTGAGAACAACGTAAATCGCGCGAGAACAACGGATTAGAAAAGCCGAAGAAACAGAAATAAAAAATAAACTAATTTAGGCGAGTAGCTTTTATAAGACCCGGCTGTTACGTTTCGGGTTCTGGGTTCGAATCCCAATTGAAGAAATCGTTTTGTGTGGGTGTTTTTTTTTTGTTTTCATGCGTAGTGTACATCAATATGTCCACCCCCTAACAGATTTGAGACCAGCTAGACTCTGTTTAAGATTATTTATTTATTTTTATAATTTTATCGAATTCACTGACACATACAAAAATCTACATCACAGTTCAACGTCTATGGGGAGCCAAATAAGTTTATTGAGTAAAAAAATACAACAAAATAGTTTCATATGAAATGGTATAAGCTTAAATTGTGAGCTTAAGATAAGATATCATAAATCACTTTGATGTTGGCTTAGAATTTTGTCTTTTGTGTTCCAAACTTTAGACGCTATGAAATATTGCCAAAAGTTACATAAACATCTCTTTAAGTGTGTTGTTGAAAATATAAAACGCAATGGACCTGGACAACG